>JADLZL010006567.1:0-101521 GCA_015844335.1 Chrysopogon serrulatus
CGGCATTGACGCGTGCACTCCGTCCACTTTACCCCCGCATCAATGCTCCCGGCGGTGGAGGCGGGAGGGTGAATCGCCAGCTTCGGAGCCTCAGCAGCGCCGCCGCATCCCTACGTTGTCATCGCTTCGCTCTTCCCCGAGCGGCGGCGGCGCCAGGCTACACCTCCCTCCGCTTCCACTGCGCCGTCGATCCACTTTCCCCGCGGTCTCGCCCTCACCACAGCGATGCGCAGCGCTCTACGTCACCAACTGCGCCGTCCACGGTCGTCCTCGCCGGCGACTCCCACATAAATCCGGCTTGGCGGGCTCCCCTCAGGCGGCGCGGTGCGGCCCACGACTCGGCGGCGCCGCGGCCAGCAGCTGGGGTCCCCAATGACAAAAGCCAGCATCTCCGCAGCCCACCCTACGCCGCCCGCTTCGCTCACCCTCTCTTCCCACGCCCCGTCCTGAGCCACCCCCCGCTCCCTCCTCGCCCCCTTCAGCGCCGCCACCGCCGGCCCGTCCACCCCGCCGTGACCATCCGTCACCATCGCTGCGTGTTCGGATACGCGAGCCGCCGCGGTCTCCCCCACCATGGATGCCCGCCTCTGCGCTGCCACGCCGCGGCGGGGGCGCCACACCAGGCCGGCGACCCACGGCATGGCACGGCGACGCGGCCACCTCCGCCATGGCGCCCTCGGCAGCGCAGATTTACACCGAGGCAATAATAACCTCCGACGCCGGATCACAATGCGGCTTCGCGGCGTCCGTTTGGACTACTTGAGGTGATGGCTTCTTCTTTTTTCTCAATTTGAAGAAGCGTTCCATCACTAGATGATATTTACTCTCCTACTGTATTCTCAATTTGAGTCCGTCGGCGGCAATTCCGCCGTCGTGGTCGTGGAGGCGGACGGATGGCGGCGAAGCGGTGGCGCCGCCGAGGCCCCTCCCCGATCCGGCTCGCCCGCGCCCCACCCCGGCTCGCCGCCATCTAGATCCCCACCGCCGCCGTGGTTGTTGGGAGGCCGAGCGCGGCGGCAATGAAGAGCGGCGCGTGCGCATGCGCCAAACCCAGCGATTGCTTGCTAGCCCGGTGCAAGTAAAAAGTTAGCTTCCCTGTTTGCAGTATTGTTTTCATACGTGATTTCGATGTTTTACGCAAGACAAATCAAAATAGCTATATAAAACCATGAAAATGGGATACCTAATGCCATCCGATTTGTAAACAGCAACCATGACAATTAATGATTAGAAAAGTATAACAGTGGCTCTAGGTTATCCAATTTAAAAATTTGATGGATCAAGTTATCATCTGACTTTTTTGTATGGAGCAGTAGAAAATATTTGCTTATTAGAACAATTGTTTTTAATAGAATGGTTTGTATGTGTTGAGGGGAAAACATATTTTTATCATTTACAGTAGTTAATATCTGGAACCAAAAGCAATTGAATCTTGCCAAATTATGTGTATAAACTTCTCATCATTTCAGTTTCACATGTGTGCTATGTACTCTGAGATGATGTCCTTTCACAAATTAATTGTTTATGCGTGTGTTTTAATCTTCCAGTCCTGTTTATGAGTTTCTGTACAGATGGTTATTGGTCAATTGGACCACATATACTGTTTAATCTTACTGAATTATGTTTATAGATTTTTTTTTGGTAGAATTCTACAATGCATTGGGTGACAGTTGCTTTTCTTCAGTCTGAAAGGGATATTTTGCTGAACTGAATCTCCCAGCTTGCATTAGATTTATGGGCAGCAACTATCGGCGAGAGCATCACCATGAATGGCGTATTGATACCTAATATTAGAATTTGTTATCTTTGTTACTATGAAGAAGTTTTAGATAGTTTTTGATAGAAAAATTCCTTCTATGGAGCCATCTTTACAGATGTTTGAGAAAGCTAATTATCTTGGTTTGTTCATTTTTTTTTTTGAAAATACTTGGTTTGTTCATTTTGATTTTATCCAGGTCTGTTTGATGCAAACTCAATCAGATTTGTAGTGAAGATTGTAATTCCTAATATAAAGTTTGCAAAACTAGAATGGTATGGCCTGTATCCCTGTCTTATTAGAATAAACTAGAATGATATGGTCTGTACCCCTGTCTTATTTTTTGAATCATTGCAGAACTAGGATAAATATATGTGCTTGTCTACACAGAGATACTGATTTGTTAAAACCTAAAATGATGGGTCAGGAAAGGCAATGCTCCATTGTTTCACTAAAATCATTGTATTTTGTGATTTCAGATTCTGTCCTGCCGTCTGAAAAGTGAAATTATTTGTACCCTTTTGTCTTCAGAGCACTTCCCTTTTAGCAACAAATTATTTGATTAGCATTCGCCCTTTGTAACTTAATTAATACAATACACTCTGTCACCGAGCTTTTTTCACTGGGCTCATATTGTTAAAGAGTAATAAAATAGGAATTTATGCTTTTGAAGACAAGTTTGTCTTTTCAATTAATTAAGCCACTGAATAAGTCTATTGGCAAATAAATCGCTTATGTTAAGGTTGCCAATCTACAATTGTTCAGACTGCACATTATATGCTGTACACTGCAACTAAGTTAGATGCCTCGCTTTTTTTTCACCATCTCCATTGTTTTACTCGAGGGCTGGGCGAGGAAGGTTCTAGGCTGATCCTGTGTTGTTATCAAGGTGACAATCAGTTTCCTACTACTTGCGGTTATCTCTATCTCTACTCTCACTGAAACAACTATTCTCACAAAAGTAAGAAACAACTAAATTGATGCTGCATAGTTTGTTTTCATGATTCAAGACAGGTGACAATGGCCACATGAGATCAGATGGCCTTGAGAAAGTCAAGGAGGTGCAATGGCCCTTTGGAGACCGGGCTTCACCTCTCCCTGTCATGCCCTTTTGCAAGAGCTGTTTGGAGTCAAGTGCTTTCTTGGGAAAACTTCAACTTGCAGCTGCCACAGCAAGACCCATCTTCAATTGCCGCTTGGTGGGAGCACACAGCAGACAAGGTGCCAAAGCAAGAGCGCAAGCGATTCAATGGAGTTTTTATTTACATTGTTTGGAACTTGTGGAAGGAGAGAAATAGGAGGATATTTGAAAATGAACACAAGACGGCGCAGCAGGTAGCTTTCATGGCCAAAGAAGACATAGTGCGTAGACAGAGAGCATTTATGGGGGAAGTGAGTTAGTTTTGACACCGAGTAATTGACGGTCCTAGGACCAATTTGTGTGGCACAGTGGGTGCCAATTGTACTTAAACCTCTTTTCACTATCTTAATTGAGCGGCAGAGCTCCTGCCTTTTACTTCTAAAAAAAAGAAAGAGAAAGTCAAGGAGTACAATGAGCTCACGTCGGACCCGCTAAATGGACAACAATTTGAGGGGAACACTGGTTACCGATGGCTCAAAAACTCTTTACGCAGATAGTATGTTATATTGGCATTTGGCAGTGTTTGCCACAATGATGGTGCCGTCATTGATTCCACTAATGAGGTTTGAGGTCTCAATTCCTATACCCCCGATTACCATGCTCGGGGTGCTTTGAATTATGCCGTAGTCCCTGGGCTGCACACTGCTGCCAGGTCCAAGTCTTGCCAAGGAGTGTGCCACCTTAGGCAAAAGGCACTGAATAAATTCATTTAAGTTCAAACCCATTATCTACTTGGTAAATTTCAGAGTTTCGAGAGCACTGTTCATAATTGGTGATTACCTTTGCAATACTTCTTTCTAATGCACTCGTGTGGGAGACATAAGATTTGCTGAATTGTTTTTGTTAAAAATTGATAGCACTCTTGCAAAGATGGGTTTTCCTTCTATTTTAATATAGTTGAGCTGTGATTGATCATGAACATACCTCTATGCAATTTCAGAAGGTGTCCGGGCCTGGTCTTCGAAAGTGAGTCCGCCGCCGTTGTCCGCACCAGGTTGTTCATGCATTTCTTTTCACGTAATAATGAAAACGCAAACACAAATGGTGTATTGTTTCTGTTATTTCAGTTATGGGATCATTACTGATTAATCTAAACTTAGTCTTGGCAAAAGGCTTGATCCTCATTTCATTTTATTTTATTTTTCTCCTTCCATGCATTTGAGCTACTCATTGGTCTGCAATTTTTACAAGGATTTTTCATAATGGTTGGCTAACTTGGTGAAGATCTCTGCAGCAGCCTGAACTAAACTTGCCCTTGCAGACATTTGTGCATAATGTAAATTGGAGCATGAAATATTTAGATGTCTTTGATGTTAATTAATTAACAATTTTCTCTACTACTAAAAATTCTTGAGTGATATCGTGCAGCGCACTTCTTGGATTCACCCCGACGATGGCCCCACGGCATTGACCGCGTGCACTCCCCGTCCACTTTACCCCCGCATCAATGCTCCCGACGGTGGAGGGGGCCGGGGGGTGAATCTCGCCCAGCTTCGGAGCCTCAACGCGCCGCCGCATCCCTACGTTGTCATCGCTTCGCTCTTCCCCGAACGACGGCGGCATGGGCTACACCCTCCCTCCGCTTCCACTCGCCCGTCGATCCCTTTCCCCCGCAGTCCTCGCCCTCACCCTCGCGGCGGTGCGCGCGCTTCGTCGCACTGCGCCCGTCCACGGTCGTCCCGCCGGCGACTCCCCCACGCAAATCCGGCGGCGGGCAGGCGGGCGGCGGCGGGCGCTGACGCGGCCCCATCGACTCGGCGGCGCAGGCGGCGGCCCGGTCCCTTCCAATGACAAAAAAAGAAAAATCGCATCTCCACGGCAACACCCTCGCCGCCGCCGCTCCACCACCTCTTCCCACGCCGTCCTCTGGAGCCACCCCCCCGCTCCCTCTCCGCCCCTTCCAGCGCCGCCACCGCTCGGCCCGTCCCTCACCGCCGTGACCATCCGTCACCATCGCTGCGTGTTCGGATCTGCGCGAGCACGCAGTCTCCCACCATGGATGCCCGCCTCTGCGGCTGCCTCCCCGCAGACGGGGGCGCCACACCAGCGCCGGCGACCCGGCATGGCGCGACGGCGCGGCCACCTCCGCCATGGCAGCCTCGACCAGCGATTTACACCAGGCAATAATAACCTCCGACGGCAGATCCTGTGCAGCTCGCGGCGTCGTTTGGACTACTTGAGGTGATGGCTTCTTCTTTTTCTCAATTTGAAGAAGCGTTCCATCACTAGATGATATTTACTCTCCTACCTGTATTCTCAATTTGAGTCCCGTCGGCGGCAATTCCGCCCGTCGTGGTCGTGGAGGCCGGACGGATGGCGGCGGAAGCGAGGCGAGGGGCGCACGCAGGCCCTCCCCCGATCCGGCTCGCCCGCGCCCCACACCCGGCTCGCCGCCATCTAGATCCCCCACCGCCGTGGTTGTGGAGGCCGAGCGGCGGCAGCGGAAGAACGGCGCTGCGTGCGCATGCGCCAAACCCAGCGATCGCTTGCTAGCCCCGGTGCAAGTAAAAAGTTAGCTTCCCCTGTTTGCAGTATTGTTTTTCATACGTGATTTCCCCCCCCCCGATGTTTCTGCAAGACAAATCAAAATAGCTATATAAAACCATGAAAATGGGATACCTAATGCCATCCGATTTGTAAACAGCAACCATGACAATTAATGATTAGAAAAGTATAACAGTGGCTCTAGGTTATCCAATTTAAAAATTTGATGGATCAAGTTATCATCTGACTTTTGTATGGAGCAGTAGAAAATATTTGCTTATTAGAACAATTGTTTTTAATAGAATGGTTTGTATGTGTTGAGGGGAAAACATATTTTTATCATTTACAGTAGTTAATATACGGAACCAAAAGCAATTGAATCTTGCCAAATTATGTGTATAAACTTCTCATCATTTCAGTTTCACATGTGTGCTATGTACTCTGAGATGATGTCCTTTCACAAATTAATTGTTTATGCGTGTGTTTTAATCTTCCAGTCCTGTTTATGAGTTTCTGTACAGATGGTTATTGGTCAATTGGACCACATATACTGTTTAATCTTACTGAATTATGTTTATAGATTTTTTTTTGGTAGAATTCTACAATGCATTGGGTGACAGTTGCTTTTCTTCAGTCTGAAAGGGATATTTTGCTGAACTGAATCTCCCAGCTTGCATTAGATTTATGGGCAGCAACTATCGGCGAGAGCATCACCATGAATGGCGTATTGATACCTAATATTAGAATTTGTTATCTTTGTTACTATGAAGAAGTTTTAGATAGTTTTTGATAGAAAAATTCCTTCTATGGAGCCATCTTTACAGATGTTTCAGAAAGCTAATTATCTTGGTTTGTTCATTTTTTTTTTTGAAAATACTTGGTTTGTTCATTTTGATTTTATCCAGGTCTGTTTGATGCAAACTCCAATCAGATTTGTAGTGAAGATTGTAATTCCTAATATAAAGTTTGCAAAACTAGAATGGTATGGCCTGTATCCCTGTCTTATTAGAATAAACTAGAATGATATGGTCTGTACCCCTGTCTTATTTTTTTGAATCATTGCAGAACTAGGATAAATATATGTGCTTGTCTACACAGAGATACTGATTTGTTAAAACCTAAAATGATGGGTCAGGAAAGGCAATGCTCCATTGTTTCACTAAAATCATTGTATTTTGTGATTTCAGATTCTGTCCTGCCGTCTGAAAAGTGAAATTATTTGTACCCTTTTTGTCTTCAGAGCACTTCCCTTTTAGCAACAAATTATTTGATTAGCATTCGCCCTTTGTAACTTAATTAATACAATACACTCTGTCACCGAGCTTTTTTCACTGGGCTCATATTGTTAAAGAGTAATAAAATAGGAATTTATGCTTTTGAAGACAAGTTTGTCTTTTCAATTAATTAAGCCACTGAATAAGTCTATTGGCAAATAAATCGCTTATGTTAAGGTTGCCAATCTACAATTGTTCAGACTGCACATTATATGCTGTACACTGCAACTAAGTTAGATGCCTCGCTTTTTTTCACCATCTCCATTGTTTTACTCTGAGGGCTGGGCGAGGAAGGTTCTAGGCTGATCCTGTGTTGTTATCAAGGTGACAATCAGTTTCCTACTACTTGCGGTTATCTCTATCTCTACTCTACTGAAACAACTATTCTCACAAAAGTAAGAAACAACTAAATTGATGCTGCATAGTTTGTTTTCATGATTCAAGACAGGTGACAATGGCCACATGAGATCAGATGGCCTTGAGAAAGTCAAGGAGGTGCAATGGCCCTTTGGAGACCGGGCTTCACCTCTCCCTGTCATGCCCTTTTGCAAGAGCTGTTTGGAGTCAAGTGCTTTCTTGGGAAAACTTCAACTTGCAGCTGCCACAGCAAGACCCATCTTCAATTGCCGCTTGGTGGGAGCACACAGCAGACAAGGTGCCAAAGCAAGAGCGCAAGCGATTCAATGGAGTTTTTATTTACATTGTTTGGAACTTGTGGAAGGAGAGAAATAGGAGGATATTTGAAAATGAACACAAGACGGCGCAGCAGGTAGCTTTCATGGCCAAAGAAGACATAGTGCGAGACAGAGAGCATTGGTGGGGCTGGGGAAGTGAGTTAGTTTTGACACCGAGTAATTGACGGTCCTAGGACCAATTTGTGTGGCACAGTGGGTGCCAATTGTACTTAAACCTCTTTTCACTATCTTAATTGAGCGGCAGAGCTCCCGCCTTTTACTTAAAAAAAAAAAAAAGAAAGAGAAAGTCAAGGAGTACAAGCGAGCTCACGTCGAGACCCGCTAAATGGACAACAATTTGAGGGAACACCTGGTTACCTGATGGCTCAAAAACTCTTTACGCAGATAGTATGTTATATTGGCATTTGGCAGTGTTTGCCACAATGATGGTGCCGTCATTGATTCCACTAATGAGGTTTGAGGTCTCAATTCCTATACCCCTGATTACCATGCTCTGGGGTGCTTTGAATTATGCCGTAGTCCTGGGCTGCACACTGCTGCCAGGTCCAAGTCTTGCCAAGGAGTGTGCCACCTTAGGCAAAAGGCACTGAATAAATTCATTTAAGTTCAAACCCATTATCTACTTGGTAAATTTCAGAGTTTCAGGAGCACTGTTCATAATTGGTGATTACCTTTGCAATACTTCTTTCTAATGCACTCGTGTGGGAGACATAAGATTTGCTGAATTGTTTTTGTTAAAAATTGATAGCACTCTTGCAAAGATGGGTTTTCCTTCTATTTTAATATAGTTGAGCTGTGATTGATCATGAACATACCTCTATGCAATTTCAGAAGGTGTCTGGCTGGTCTTCGAGTGAGTCCGCCGCCGTTGTCTGCACCAGGTTGTTCATGCATTTCTTTCACGTAATAATGAAAACGCAAACACAAATGGTGTATTGTTTCTGTTATTTCAGTTATGGGATCATTACTGATTAATCTAAACTTAGTCTTGGCAAAAGGCTTGATCCTCATTTCATTTTATTTTATTTTTCTCCTTCCATGCATTTGAGCTACTCATTGGTCTGCAATTTTTACAAGGATTTTTCATAATGGTTGGCTAACTTGGTGAAGATCTCTGCAGCAGCCTGAACTAAACTTGCCCTTGCAGACATTTGTGCATAATGTAAATTGGAGCATGAAATATTTAGATGTCTTTGATGTTAATTAATTAACAATTTTCTCTACTACTAAAAATTACTGAGTGATATCGTCTGCGCAGCTTCTTGGATTCACCCCGACGATGGCCCCACCTGGCATTGACCGCGTGCACTCCCGTCCACTTTACCCCCGCATCAATGCTCCCGACGGTGGAGGGCCGGAGGGGGTGAATCCTCGCCCAGCTCGGAGCCTCAACGCGCCGCCGCATCCCTACGTTGTCATCGCTCGCTCTTCCCCCAGAACGACGGCGGCATGGGCTACACCCTCCCTCCGCTTCCACTCGCCGTCGATCCCTTTCCCCCGCAGTCCTCGCCCTCACCCTCGCGGCGGGCGCGGCGCTTCGTCGCATGCGCCCGTCCGCGGTCGTCCCGCCCGGCGACTCCCCCACGCAAATCCGGCGGCGGCCGGAGCTCCCCGAGGCGGCGGCGGCGGCGCGATGCGGCCCCACGACTCGGCGGCGCCCGGGCGAAGCGGCGCCGGTCCCTTCCAATGACAAAAAGAAAATCGCATCTCCACGGCAACACCCTCGCCGCCGCCGCTCCACCCTCTCTTCCCACGCCGTCCTCTGGAGCCACCCCCACGCTCCCCTCTCCCCTTCCGGCGCCGCCACCGCTCGGCCGTCCTCACCGCCGTGACCATCCGTCACCATCGCCTGCGTGTTCGGATCTGCACAGCACGCAGTCTCCACCATGGATGCCCGCCTCTGCGCTGCCTGCCGCGGCGGGACGCCACACCAGCGCCCGGCGACCCCCGGCATGGCACGACGACGCGGCCACCTCCGCCATGGCAGCCTCGACGCGCAGTTTACACCAGGCAATAATAACCTCCGACGGCAGATCCCATGCGGCTCGCGGCGTCCGTTTGGACTACTTGAGGTGATGGCTTCTTCTTTTTTTTTCTCAATTTGAAGAAGCGTTCCATCACTAGATGATATTTACTCTCCTACCTGTATTCTCAATTTGAGTCCCGTCGGCGGCGATTCCGCCGTCGTGGTCGTGGAGGCCGGACGGATGGCAGCGGAAGCAGGCAGGGCGCACGCAGGGCCCTCCCCCCGATCCGGCTCGCCCGCGCCCCACACCCGGCTCGCCGCCATCTAGATCCCCCCACCGCCGTGGTTGTGGAGGCCGAGCGAGCGGCGGCGGCGGAAGACGGCCGGGGCGCGTGCGCATGCGCCAAACCCAGGCGATCGCTTGCTAGCCCCGGTGCAAGTAAAAAGTTAGCTTCCCCTGTTTGCAGTATTGTTTTTCATACGTGATTTCCCCCCCCCCCCCTCGATGTTTCTGCAAGACAAATCAAAATAGCTATATAAAACCATGAAAATGGGATACCTAATGCCATCCGATTTGTAAACAGCAACCATGACAATTAATGATTAGAAAAGTATAACAGTGGCTCTAGGTTATCCAATTTAAAAATTTGATGGATCAAGTTATCATCTGACTTTTGTATGGAGCAGTAGAAAATATTTGCTTATTAGAACAATTGTTTTTAATAGAATGGTTTGTATGTGTTGAGGGGAAAACATATTTTTTATCATTTACAGTAGTTAATATCTGGAACCAAAAGCAATTGAATCTTGCCAAATTATGTGTATAAACTTCTCATCATTTCAGTTTCACATGTGTGCTATGTACTCTGAGATGATGTCCTTTCACAAATTAATTGTTTATGCGTGTGTTTTAATCTTCCAGTCCTGTTTATGAGTTTCTGTACAGATGGTTATTGGTCAATTGGACCACATATACTGTTTAATCTTACTGAATTATGTTTATAGATTTTTTTTTTTGGTAGAATTCTACAATGCATTGGGTGACAGTTGCTTTTCTTCAGTCTGAAAGGGATATTTTGCTGAACTGAATCTCCCAGCTTGCATTAGATTTATGGGCAGCAACTATCGGCGAGAGCATCACCATGAATGGCGTATTGATACCTAATATTAGAATTTGTTATCTTTGTTACTATGAAGAAGTTTTAGATAGTTTTTGATAGAAAAATTCCTTCTATGGAGCCATCTTTACAGATGTTTCAGAAAGCTAATTATCTTGGTTTGTTCATTTTTTTTTTTTGAAAATACTTGGTTTGTTCATTTTGATTTTATCCAGGTCTGTTTGATGCAAACTCCAATCAGATTTGTAGTGAAGATTGTAATTCCTAATATAAAGTTTGCAAAACTAGAATGGTATGGCCTGTATCCCTGTCTTATTAGAATAAACTAGAATGATATGGTCTGTACCCCTGTCTTATTTTTGAATCATTGCAGAACTAGGATAAATATATGTGCTTGTCTACACAGAGATACTGATTTGTTAAAACCTAAAATGATGGGTCAGGAAAGGCAATGCTCCATTGTTTCACTAAAATCATTGTATTTTGTGATTTCAGATTCCTGTCCTGCCGTCTGAAAAGTGAAATTATTTGTACCCTTTTGTCTTCAGAGCACTTCCCTTTTAGCAACAAATTATTTGATTAGCATTCGCCCTTTGTAACTTAATTAATACAATACACTCTGTCACCGAGCTTTTTTCACTGGGCTCATATTGTTAAAGAGTAATAAAATAGGAATTTATGCTTTTGAAGACAAGTTTGTCTTTTCAATTAATTAAGCCACTGAATAAGTCTATTGGCAAATAAATCGCTTATGTTAAGGTTGCCAATCTACAATTGTTCAGACTGCACATTATATGCTGTACACTGCAACTAAGTTAGATGCCTCGCTTTTTTTCACCATCTCCATTGTTTTACTCTGAGGGCTGGGCGAGGAAGGTTCTAGGCTGATCCTGTGTTGTTATCAAGGTGACAATCAGTTTCCTACTACTTGCGGTTATCTCTATCTCTACTCTACTGAAACAACTATTCTCACAAAAGTAAGAAACAACTAAATTGATGCTGCATAGTTTGTTTTCATGATTCAGTACAGGTGACAATGGCCACATGAGATCAGATGGCCTTGAGAAAGTCAAGGAGGTGCAATGGCCCTTTGGAGACCGGGCTTCACCTCTCCCTGTCATGCCCTTTTGCAAGAGCTGTTTGGAGTCAAGTGCTTTCTTGGGAAAACTTCAACTTGCAGCTGCCACAGCAAGACCCATCTTCAATTGCCGCTTGGTGGGAGCACACAGCAGACAAGGTGCCAAAGCAAGAGCGCAAGCGATTCAATGGAGTTTTTATTTACATTGTTTGGAACTTGTGGAAGGAGAGAAATAGGAGGATATTTGAAAATGAACACAAGACGGCGCAGCAGGTAGCTTTCATGGCCAAAGAAGACATAGTGCAGAGACAGAGAGCATTGGCTGGGGCTGGGGAAGTGAGTTAGTTTTGACACCCGAGTAATTGACGGTCCTAGGACCAATTTGTGTGGCACAGTGGGTGCCAATTGTACTTAAACCTCTTTTCACTATCTTAATTGAGCGGCAGAGCTCCTGCCTTTTACTTCTAAAAAAAAAAAAAGAGAAAGTCAAGGAGTACAGCGAGCTCACGTCAGACCCGCTAAATGGACAACAATTTGAGGGAACACCTGGTTACCTGATGGCTCAAAAACTCTTTACGCAGATAGTATGTTATATTGGCATTTGGCAGTGTTTGCCACAATGATGGTGCCGTCATTGATTCCACTAATGAGGTTTGAGGTCTCAATTCCTATACCCCTGATTACCATGCTCTGGGGTGCTTTGAATTATGCCGTAGTCCTGGGCTGCACACTGCTGCCAGGTCTAAGTCTTGCCAAGGAGTGTGCCACCTTAGGCAAAAGGCACTGAATAAATTCATTTAAGTTCAAACCCATTATCTACTTGGTAAATTTCAGAGTTTCAGGAGCACTGTTCATAATTGGTGATTACCTTTGCAATACTTCTTTCTAATGCACTCGTGTGGGAGACATAAGATTTGCTGAATTGTTTTTGTTAAAAATTGATAGCACTCTTGCAAAGATGGGTTTTCCTTCTATTTTAATATAGTTGAGCTGTGATTGATCATGAACATACCTCTATGCAATTTCAGAAGGTGTCTGGCTGGTCTTCGAGTGAGTCCGCCGCCGTTGTCTGCACCAGGTTGTTCATGCATTTCTTTCACGTAATAATGAAAACGCAAACACAAATGGTGTATTGTTTCTGTTATTTCAGTTATGGGATCATTACTGATTAATCTAAACTTAGTCTTGGCAAAAGGCTTGATCCTCATTTCATTTTATTTTATTTTTCTCCTTCCATGCATTTGAGCTACTCATTGGTCTGCAATTTTTACAAGGATTTTTCATAATGGTTGGTTAACTTGGTGAAGATCTCTGCAGCAGCCCGAACTAAATTCGCCCTTGCTGACATTTGTGCATAATGTAAATTGGAGCATGAAATATTTAGATGTCTTTGATGTTAATTAATTAACAATTTAGCATTTAAAGATAAATGACGTTAAATGTAAATTGGGATGAACTTGTTTCGAGATGGTTTGTCCAAAAGATACCGTAGGAATGTCTTCTTTTCATGTCTTCTAATGATTGGATTGATTAAATTATACCTCCATTCTTAATAAATATTGTACACTTGAGTTATATGAAGTTCTCTTAAAAATTAATGAATCGGGCAATATGAATTTTCATGAAAAGGCATCTAACGACAGTTGGACATAATCTCCCACATCTTAATTTGGTTTGGCTAAACATCTCTAGCCTTATCATGATTTTTTTAGTTGCACCCGTTGCAACGCACGGGCAATTACCTAGTAATATATAATATATCCAGGTGATTGCAACTCATCCACTGGACCGCGATTCGATGTATATATATAATACATGGATAAGGTTTCAAGACCGGCTGTGCGTGTACTGCATCAGATCATTATCCACCCAAGTACATAATGCAAGAAGCGTTGGATTCTTCTGACTTTCAAAAGTCACGCAGCTATCATGACGAAACCAGCTCACAAGTCAAAGCAACGCGCTCTGTCCTGGTCAGGACTCACGAGTTGATAGCCGTTCGCTGTGTGGAATTCCCGTTTGGTTACAGCAGCATGTCCAAGGACTAAAGATGGCGACTTACAAGGCTCTGACGAAAAAGCTCCTAGAGGTTGAAAGATGACCACAACCAGCTACCAGCCTACGGTTAGAATATCCTGCCAGCAGGCTTCAACTCTGCTGGCAAATGATCGTAGTTGCCCGAATCAATCTGCGTCTGGAACATGGGCCGCTTCCCGTACTCGCGCAAAACACGTGGTGCCAAGTGCTCCTTGCTTGTTGTCAGCATGACATAGTTTGGATCAGCTCGTTGGTAACTGCATTTCGATAATGTTCATGGGCAAAATGTACTCAGAACAACATTTTTTTTTAAAAAAATAAAGTAATATAATGAAAGAGAATGATTCAGTCACAGGGCATAAATGACAGAACCTGGCTTGTCTGAGATCCTCAACACGAAGGCCAAATCCATATGATGTTGTGCCCTTTGAATGATCATTCACAGCTGTAAACAGAAATAGGGAGTTAATGCAGCTAGTAAATCACCAAAAGTAGAGAGACACGTCATATTTTGCAGCTCTACAAAACTATACTTATGTCATGTCCTGTTTGGAGCATACAAGCATATACAAATTTAAAACTGGAGTAAACCATAACCAAATGCCATATAATAATAACTGAGTAAAGTAACTTTTCCAAACTATATATAGCCATGAAGTTTGTGCTTCAAAATTCTCATAATGCTTGCATTAAAATATTTACAGCTGGGGAAGTTATGGAAGAAATTTCAAATTCTAAGTAGAGTAAGAATACTAGAAATATATCACTCGGTCAGCAATTGCTAATTTATACAGAAAAAATAGATCACGGAAACTGAAAATAATGCTTTACTGAAGATAAAAGAATACAAAAGGCTTGATTGCCAGAATACCTGTTACACTAAATGTAAAAGATGGTCTCCACCAGGATTTGAATGCCAGAGCTACAGAAGACTTGGAAGGACCAAGCTTTCCCTGATAAGTAAAGAGCGATGTACATCAATAAAGAAGTGCTGAGACAGTCTAGAGGTGATGGCGTGCCAATCCATTCCACCTTTTAAAACACAACATATTTATTTCACCTAAATGGCTTTCAAAATTCCAGAAAGGGTGAAGGAGTGCTATAATTTGTAAAATGATAAATTACATATATGAAGATTTAGAAAACATTACTGGTCTATATGCTGGGTTTGATTTTTGGACGAAACAAAATTTCTTAAATTGTTAAGGTGAGATATGCACATGGACATGGTGCAGTGCAAGGTGGGAATGCAACACACATTCTTTCTAAAATAAAGGCCAAACAGATAAATAAATATATTTAACCTTCAGTAGAAAGTTTTTGTTAGCTTGCCAACTTGCAGCCAACTGAAACAAGGAGTTGCCATCCCCACTCACTTTATCCTTATCAACCCTGCACAGTTTGAAATGTATTTAGCCAGTTGGGCTGATTCTTGATTTTGAACAAAGTATATTCCTTTAATAAAGGCTTACCTGGCAGCCAACTCAAGTCCAAAATCGATGTAGTTTGTAATGCCAACAACCTGATCATCTTCAAAAGGATTTTTTACCTGGTAAACATAAGCCATGCATACTCTCACACAAATTTCAATTCAGAAACTTATATGACAGAACTCTGCCACTGAAATGTATCTAAACCAGAAAAAAAAGTAAAACGGATGAGTCCTTATTAGAAAAAAAAATCCTCCAATGAGGACAATAAGGAAAATAGCAGAAGTCAATCTATAGTCCCCTCTGATAAAAAAAACTATAATGGACCATAAAAGGCTATTTTGATGACATGGATTGGTTAAATACAATTAATCAATGGCATGGAACAATAACCCAAATGACATGTTCAGCTTCAGTTTAATAGTAGCGAACGTGGACCTCAATTAATGACACAATACATATATGTAACCTGAATCTCAACTGTAGTTACATTGTAATAAGAAAGGACAAGGACTATTGGCAAAAAAAAAAAAAAAAAAAAGGGAACTGCACTTACCCTTCTTTGAACAACCAGGTGCTGATAGAATGATGTGGTTAGCTGCACGTTAAGGAAACAAGTTCAATTCGAGGTAGCCAGCATTATTTAGATAGGGAAATTCTCTAGCTAGCATCATTGGCAACTGCTCAACTTATGTCAGTGTTGTAATTTCTGACGTTTAGCCCATAAGTATCTAATAGTTTTTAAAAGAACAGTGGACCATTTGAACCCCACACAAAAGAATGTTTCAATGTAATTATAACTGAGTTCTTTGACACCTATGAATCTACAAATTCTACAAATGCAATCAACAGCAATTTTTAAAGCTCATACATTATTGTGTGTAAGTGCATACAATAGGCCAATATAAAGCAAAACATTACATTTTCTTATGCATCGATAATGTTCTTACATAAATCATGGACATGATTATATAGCTACTTTGCAAATTACATATCTTAATCCATGCACAAAAAAAATTCATCATTCCATCAGAGTTCAGAGGAAGCAAATAGTTCATAGTCTTGTTAAAAGTTAATAGCAGTTGCAAACTAATAAACTGTCTGAAGCTTTCTTATTGAAAAATATGTACAATAAAGCAAACCTGTGTACTTCTTGCAAGTTCCAGGGAGAAAATGAATGAAGGGCTGAGCGGGCTAGTTGAACCAACACCATAACTGATTGCACAATTCCAGTTCTCCAATTCCATAAATGGCATAGGATGTTTGCTGCCACCTATTACAGAATAGACATGATAGAGAATAAGGGTTAGCAGCAAAAACAGAAGGCTCAATATAAATAAAAGAGTTAAATGCACCAGCGGCCCTTGAACTTGTAAGGGTGTGTCACTTAGGTCCACGAACTTGTAAAACGCACTTCTGGGTCCCTAAACTTGTAAGGGTGTGTCACTTAAGTCCACGAACTTTAAAAATACATTTCTGAGTCCCTAAACTTATAAGGGTGTGTCACTTAGGTCCACGCACAAATATTAGATTTCTATTTCTATTTATATTTAATAATATAGTTGTGAATAGCACATAAAAATAATATTTAATATAAAATCATCTTATAATAAATAAACTAAAGTATTAAGATAATTTAAAAGAACAAATATATTAGGATTAAACTAAATTAGAAAATACTAAAATTAATTTAATCCGATTAAATTAATTTCAGTATTTCTAATTTAGTTTAATCCTAATATATTTGTTCTTTTAAATTATCTTAATACTTTAGTTTATTTATTTATTTATTGATAATGTCATATTAAATATTATTTTTATGTGCTATTCACAACTATATTATTAAATATAAATAGAAATAGAAATATAGCATTTGTTCATGGTTCTAACGACACACCCTTACAAGTTTAAGGACCCAAAAATGCATTTTTAGAGTTCGTGGACCTAAGTAACACACCCTTACAAGTTTAGAGACCCAGAAGTGCGTTTTCAGAGTTTGTGGACCTAAATGACACACCCTTACAAGTTCAAGGGCCGCTGGTGCATTTAACTCTAAATAAAACATCGACATGTATTATCTGCTGGCAGGGAAGGCAGAAAGCAATCAATAAAATATTGGAACTTAGCAACGACGATGACAACAAAGACTTTTAATACCAAGCATTAGGGTAACCTTGTAAATATGGGAAGAGCTAACAGAAATAGTAGTAGTGACAACTTTCTTGGGACTAAAAGGTTTTGTTATTTTAGTTGTTGCAGTTCAATGCCAAAAGACAGCTACAGCTTACTAACGACAGTACAAACCCACAACATGCAAGTATAGTACCTTCAGTGGTGAATAAGACAAAGAAATGCAAAACAATGAATTTGTGTTTTAAGAGTCATAAATCCATCTAAAGTATAGAACTTTGGACCGTTTAGCCTGGTAACACTCACTAAGTGGCTTGTATTGTACTCCTGCAGTTAAGCTCCCTTTTCTCCCAACCAACCATGCACCAAAGGGTACCTCACCAGATACTGCAAAGAAAAGAATAAGCATGACATGTTAGACCTGAACATAACCACATAAGAATATTATTAAGGAAAAAGCCAATACAATAAATAGATTCAAAACTGTGGAGGTGCATCTACTTGTCACATCATCCTTAATCGAAATTCAATAAACAACAACAAAGACATTTAATCCCAATTAAGTTGGGTTATCAAGCCACCAACAGAAAATTAGAAAAGAAAAGGTGTTTTAGCAGTAGATAGATGCATACAAGGAATTGGCACAAAGGATGCCCCAACAGATAAATTCTCTGAACCATATCTTACACCCACGACCCCATAATCTTCTGAACGCACCCTGCAGAAAAGACAAACATAGCTCCCTCATTGTGATCATTTCTAATTATATTAATAGAAATAGAATAAAATATAATTAACACAGGACCAGAAAAATAAGAACTTCAACAACCAACATGAAAGCTTCTGGAAAGCTATGTAACAGCACTTTGCATTATTTGGAAACAGAAATAAGATATATGGCCTAGGCCTACCTGTTCCCCATTAGCAAGGGTAGTGTTCCAAAGGCACCAATACGATACTTGGGATCATAAGCACATGACCTCAGCTGCAACAAGCTGCACAAAAAGGAGATTGACGAATTGTTATTTAAATGTTTTTCGTGTATAAAAATACTGACAAATGCTATTATAGTCTATCGAGCCAGAAAGTTCTTACGGGTTTGAAGTTGACACAAGAAGATCCACAAATGTATGGGGATCATCCAGTTCTCTAAAATAAAATGAAGTGTTTGTGTTAGTATAACAAAGGTTGGACTAATATGAAGAGTTTAGAAGCTATGAATATCCACCTCTGCCAGCGAAATAGAGCATCCCCTTTAACTTCTGTTCCGCTATTTTTATCAGCAGCAGCAGACACCTATAATGATATTAAGGTAGGCAAAAGCTTTTCATAAAGTAATAAAATATTTAAACATGGATGAACTGGAACAAAATCTCCTAAGATGCCAATTGCAGCAGCTATAACCATTCTACAAAACTGCTGGCTTCATGGACACATGATTGCACTAAAGGCACCATTTCAAAATCTGGCACAAGGTTGTATATAATATCAACAAATATATATATGAAGATCTCAGTTTATGGCACTATGCAACATCCAGGCAAGACTATGTTATCATAATTGAAACACAAGCACAGGGAACATCAACAGAGTGCCCTTTCCAGAACAGAAGCCAATGGGTCACTAGATGTTCTAATAATTATGCCATGCTAATGACAACTAGAGATATGAAATGATGATTGTTTGAAAGAAAGATAAATGAAAAGGAAAGAAAATGATAGCAGCATGAACAAATAAAAAAACTGACAATAGGGTTCAGTCCTCAGTTGGTGATCCACTTAACACCAATTATTATATCCTGAATAGACAGGTAAAGAAACAAAAGACAGTAGCAGAAAAGACAGCTAATGTTTGACAGGATACAGTAGCAATCAAATCAACGTGAGGATCTTCCAGGGGCTTCAACATGATCCTTGAGGTCATATTCCCAGCTTGATCAAAGTAGTCCTCAAACAGATTGAGCAGTGAGAGCTTCCCAAACATTAGCTCATATGCTGGCACCGCCATCCTACATGTTCAAGACTAACACTGCATTAAGTAAAGCACAATGAAGGGCCAAGGCTGACATAAGTGCAACTCCAAGTGCAATGCTGTGATGTCTCATCCTTCCAGGTGGACTAAAATTAACCTTATAACCTTATTAAACGTATACAGGAAAAAGGCATCTGCTAGAGATGTGCGTGCTCCAAGGATAAGCAAGCTACCAGAATTGAGACGCACAACCGTACATCCATCCAGCTGATGCTAACGGTCTGACGCATTTCACCCATTCACAGTTGTATTTCACATGGAGCAATCAAGCGCGATTGCTTGACAAGCATGATTAATCACGACGATTCAGACGCTTAGTTTAGCAGTTATGCAGAGCGTACGTCTACTGCTGAATCACCAGCCGAGATTTGTGCACAACGAGACTACCAACCAATTGGCTTCCTGTTTCTCACACAAAGGAGAGGGTTCGGAACGGAGGGGAGAGGGTTCGGAACGGAGGGGAGAGGGGAAGCGGCGAACCTGGTGCGGGCGGCGATGGGAGGGTAGTCGAAGAGCGGCGGCACCAGCACCATCGGCGGCGGCGGCTCCGCCTTGCTGAAGAATATCCCCATCTCGCCCTAAGCTCACGGTTCCGCGGCGCTTCCTCCTCCCTTGAACTCCACAGCGGCCGCCTCTTTTGCGGCGGCGGCGGCGGCGGCGGCGGCGAAACACCAACGCAACTGTTCCGGTTCTGGGTCGGCGGCGCCGCGGCGGGGGCTTAAAAGATCGCGCAATGGTCAATGGTAGATACAGGCTAGTTCAAGGGGCTCGGCTGCAAAATTGTTGTAAACTGCCAAAACTGCTTAGATCCCCACCGCTAAATCCCCATCGTACGGCCGACTGAGCAAGGGATTTGGGAGAGCAGCGATTGATCTCGAACGGCTCGCTGATCGGGCTTCCTACAAATGAGCGCTCGTCCTAAGAGCTGTTGTTTGCGATGAATGGAGAGGTATTTTTTTTCCCTAGTGGTACGAGTTATAGTACCGTCTAAAAATAATTCTACCTGATATCATTTTCGACTTCACAAACTGTCTTTGTGCTAAGAAGATTAGTAACTGATGATAATGTTCTCCTTGCATATGAGATTACCCATTATCTCAGAAATAAAAGAGGTGGCAAGGAAGGTTGCGTACGAGTTAGTAAAACCGAATTTTAAAAATAACAAATATCATCGATTAGTATTATAATTAGTATCATTGAAAAGATATTTGGATCTAGTTTTTTAACAAAATTATTTGGAGACATAAATATTGTATGTGTTTTCTATAAATCAAGTTTTTGATGCTAGGAGTAGCTATCAATCTAGAATACATAGGGCCCCTTTGGATGCTCCAGCAGGCAAATGATTTCTCCTTGCCGCGGGAAATGAGATGTGGAGAGAGAGAACCGGCGAAAAAACGAGCTCCGCCCAGCTCCGCCCAGTTCTCGTGGGCCCAGCGCAGGGCGATGGGCGTTTTTGCCCCCATCGAGCTGTGCGTGCGCGCGAGGCTGCCGCCGCCGCTTGGGAGTGAGGCCACCGGAGCTCTATGTACTAGGCCGTAAACAGGTCCGTCGGACGCATGCCGGGCGGAGGCGCAGCGGTGTGGGTGGACGAGCGCGAAGACGTGCCGGACGGAGGCGCGTGGAGAGGGAGCCAAGGAGCGGCGTCGCCGGTGGCCCGTGGACGGGCGCGCTCCCAGGCGCGGGCGGCGGCGGGATGGGAGAGCCGAGCGCGAGCGTCCAACCAAAACGCGTGCGGCCGCCTGCAATGCGTGCGATTGGATAATTATGAAGGTAGAAAAATAAAAAAGAAAAGAAAAGAGAATGCATGCGGCCGTGCAGTTTCGATAATGACCTGAGCAACCGGATAATTATAGGAAATGAGAAAAATAAAAGATAAAAAACAAAAAAATAAGGGTATTATAGAGATTTTACCCTTTACACATGCTAGAAGAAGCTGTTTTGCCAAATGGTTAAAAAACAAAGTGAAATTTTTAACATCACTTAGAACTGTTTTAAATAAAAGCCGGAGCCCTTCCAAACAGCCCATAGTAGTTTGAAGGCGTTCCCCTGGCCCGCTTAGTCCGCTGTTGGGCCTCTGATTTAGGATCATGACATGGATAATATTAGCTGCGTGCTGCATTAAATCATCAACTGAAGCAACAAGAGAAAATCAGACGGCAAATCAACCAAACCCACGGTCTATAACTAATTCATTGGTCATCTGATTATAGAAATTCTAGTGGAGCCCAGTTCTGCTGCAAATTTTTAACATCACTAAGAACTACCACTAAATTTTCCCTAGTAGTTTGAAAGCTAAAACTCCACAGGACTTTACAATTTGGTGACCAAAACCAAAAGCAGCCTAGAGTTACATTATCCTGTCAATTGGCCTCAAGTCTGTTGGTAAATGATCATAGCTGCCTGAATCAGAATGTGCCTGGAACACGGGCCGCTTTCCATCATCCAAGTGTTCCATGGTTGGCGTCAACATAATGTAGTTTGGATCAGCTCTTTCGTAACTGCATTTCAGTGATATTCAATGTCTTATCTGTACAACGTTGCTAATGGAATAAACATAAAAAAAATTCAGGGATGAATAAAGAACCTGGGTTGTCTCAGATCTTCTGTTCGAATGCCAAATCCAAATGATGTTGTACCCTTTGAATGATCTTTCACAGCTGCGAACAGAAAAGGATGTGAATACAGCCAGTGATGACCACGTTTGTTAAGAGAATAGTTGAAAGATTGCAGCCACCCCCAGTTAGAATTACTTTTATGTTATTTGTGTTTTTTCTAGTTCACTGTAGTATCAAAAGTACAAATCTAAAACTGCAACAAAATCGTAGCTGCAGTATACCAAAATACAAATATAAAATCGTAGCTGCAGTATACCAAAATACAAATATAAGATGGGTAAAAGCATAAGTAGGACCGCTATTTGGCCTTGTGGGCTGGACAGCAAATTGATCCATCGTGTCCATGAAAGAGCAATGGAGTTCATGTTAATAAAAGTGGTTCACTACTGCCTGATTAAAATTTTGTATGACTAAGGACTGGAACTTCAAGTTCTCACTGCAAACTATAGACAGTACAAACTAGGAAGACTAAATTCATAAAGCCAAACTGATAAAGAAATTAAGAAGAGCTCCTTTATTGAGGCAGTATTTATTCATGGTTCTAGATGTAAATGACCTTTTCTTCTGTGCAAAAAAATGAATGAAGGAGCATAGGCTTGAATACCTGTGATACTGAATGTAAATGATGGTTTCCACCATGATTTGAGTGCTAGAACTACAGAAGAATTGGAGGGACCAAGCTTTCCCTGCAAAGTAAAGATCAATGAGCATTTGGTGAGCTAGGAATGTATTTCATGTTCTGTTTGAAGACAAGACATGAAGGTGTAAATGATAAATGGAATTTAACCTTCAATAGGAAGTTCTTATTAGCTTGCCAACTTCCAGCTAACTTGAACAAAGAATTGCCATTCTCGGTTGGTTTATCGTTATCAATCCTGAAACGGTGTGGAAATGGAGTTAGTTAGTTGTATTTATGTAAGGCAGAGTAACATGCCATCTAAAGCTTACCTTGCAGTAAACTCAAGTCCAAAATCAATGTAGTTTGTAATTTCAACCACCTCTTTATCTTCTTTAGGATTTTTCACCTGGTGTACGCAAGCAGCATATATGATTAAAAATTTCAAATTCCAAAACTTGGATGGCATGACTCTAATACAATGAGTTCAAACTCGACAATGTAGACAACTAGGAAAAAAATAAATAAATATTAGTCCCCTGTAATAATGAGTTTGATGGGGCCACAGATTATTTCTTGGTGGCACAGATATTTTTAAACGAAACAATTTTCAGTTGCATAGAACACCAACAATGTATTTCATCAGGTTCACTTTGAGAAGTGGTGAGATCAAATTAATGTTCCCACAGATATATCTGATGCTATTTTCTTCAAGATATAAACTCACTTCGTGTTGTCCACATGACTTGGTGGGGATGACAGTTCATTAGAGTGTTCCTACAATCCTACCTCCTACAGTCCTACTAGTGCATATTGCCTAAGCTATGTTATTCCTATTGTTGGGCAAGCCAACACTAGACAATCACCAAAGGATAGGTTGTGTTTTGTATGAACACACAAATTTTCCTCCATATCACATGATTCAAAGTAATCTCGATAGCTGACAAATATTGATCAAACCTATAACATAATAATGATGCAGTATAAAAGGCCGTGTACTTGGCTTCCATAATCGTCATGCCTTTTTGAATGAATAAACTGTCACCACAAGTTTGATTGAAAAAAATATTGACCCTATGAACCTATAACTCTGACCATATTAATACCATGTCTCAAAAGATAGATGCTTCCCACCTTTTCTTCCTAAACCTGAGCTGTAGCTACACTATGATGCGAAAATAGAAGTAACTCTTTGTAAAGACAAAATGAAAGAGAACTGCCCTTACCCCTCTTTGAACAACCATGTGTTGATAGAATGACATTGTCAACTGCAGATCAATGAAAATAAAATGTTATAGGAGAATTGCAAATTAGATTCAAAGATTGTGCAAAGGTGACACTGATTACATATAGAAATGTACTCTGTGTAACACCGTCATGGACCATTCAACTTGTGCAAATGTTTTACTTCCCAATGTTTTGCCTATTTATTGTTCTATACTCAAAGAAAAGAAAACATATGCATCAGAATTGTTGTTTCATCCCATTGTTTAATGCAATTAGTATTATAGAATTATATTATAATAATCCATATATTAATTCATGCACCATCCATCATTCCATCTGAGGCTGTAATACTCTATCACTTTGTCAAAAGATCCTAGCAATTGCAAGCTAATAAACTGGATGAAGTATTTTGATTGAAAATGATGTGCAATTGAATGAGACCTGTTTACTTCTGGCAAGCTCAAGGGTAAAAGTGGATAAAGGGCTAAGTGGGCTAGTTGAACCAACGCTGTAACTAATTGCACCATTCCAATTCTTTGGATCTGTAAACGGCATAGGATGTTTGTTTCCACCTATTAAAGATTGGACAAATGAAACATTAGCAAAAACAGGGGCCAACAATTGACTTGTAAATACATATATTTTGACTAATAAGTGATGGTCAAAGTTTACAATGTCTGGCTTGTTTTGAGTCATAATGTGTCCTAAATTTTGAAAAGGAACAAGTAACACCCACAACACGCATGTATGGTCCCGGGGGACCGTTACCTGGCTGGGCCACAGGCCGGGAACACCAGAACCCGCAGGCCGGAGGTTTCTATGTTGTAATTAGTTGAGGGCATCTCTAATTTTGTGGAGCTATAAAAGCAAATCCCTACTAAATAAGTTCGGGACTGTGGAGAGAGTTCACGGCTAGGCTAAGCACCACATCACCCCAACAAATTGGCCCATATCCTTTTGTTTTTAAAAATTTTGAGGGCATCATAATTTTGTGGAGCTAAAAGCAAAGTCTAAAAATGAAGTTTTAAAATTGGCCCAAACTAAAAATCTATGCATATGCAACGTAAAGAGTCAAAAATGAAGTTTTAAAAGAACTAAACCCGGCTACACAGAAAAACTTCAAAAATACAAGTACAAGAAGATACAAAAATCTTCTCAATATAGCTAAAGCTAACCAGCTAGCACTAGAACTATTTTATTTCTCTACTTCACATGAAACCCAAAATTACCATGGAATTTTATAATCATCCACTTCCACTCTCTAATAACCAAAAAAAGAACTAGACCAACATAGGAGGATTAGGTGGATTTACATAAAATGAGCACCTAGATTCGCATTGGCATGGACTTAAACCTAGGAGGTTTGGGTGTACTGCAAACTTCCTACCTCCACAATCTAATTGAGTTCAATTTAAATGGTGTACCATCTAAATCTTGAAGCTAGGAGGATCAGACTATTGAGGCCTATGCGCGAACCCCTTGGAATACCTTTGGGAATTATGGAAGCACCGAAAATGCTTGTTTTTTGAAGGCACTAGGCCTAGCATAGAGGTGCTACTTCGATCTGTGGCCAATGAGAGTAATCTGTGGTGTTTGCAGGAGCCTCGGCATTACATGAGTTCCTTGCTAGGTCACTGGTCCTAGATCCCTAGGCCCTTAGTTGTTTTTAGGCTATTGGTTTTGTTTTCCTTGTTTGTTTTTTAGACTGCTGTTTTAGTTAAAAATCGTTGGGTGCCTGGGAAGGGGTTTCTTACTTCCCTCCTTTTTGTATATATTTATTTTTCCTTCTTAATGAAATAAGACAACTCTCCTGCATAGTTCGAGAAAAAAACTTCAAACTCTAGCTCAACTTATTGTTTTCATTCAATCTTCTATTAATCTTCATTATTTTAGTTAATGGCTCATAACTCTGTATCCATTTGCTCAGGAACCTTTTTAGGGATTTTCAGGAACTTTTTTTATGGTATAAAGATTCCTACTTTAACAATGGTTAACTACTTTGCATTGAGGAAGTTTTGCAGTTAACATAAAGATTCCTACAATAGTAAGAAACTCAAAAGAATGATATAACTGTAGTGCACATATAATTTTATTTTATTCTAGAAAAAAAAAGGCTCAGACACTCCATGTATAATAAAATCAAAATTCAAGTGCTATTGTGACAAGTCAATACTCACTAAGCGGCTTGTATTGAATTCCTGCACTCAAGTTGCCATTTCTTCCAACCAACCATGCTCCAGAGGGAACTTCCCCAGTTACTGCAAAAGTAGCATCAGCATGAACTGAATATGAGGTATGATTACGAAATAAAGTAAACCTCATTAAATCGTATTTAATTACAGACATAATTGGAATTTAAAAATTAGAATAAAATACATGATAAATATATGAGCAGATGCATACAAGAAAATGGAACAAAAGATGCCCCAAGTGATAAATTCTCTGAACCATATCTAAAGCCCACAACCCCAGAATCTTCTGAACACACCCTGCAAAAAAGATGAACATAAAAGTCTGATTATTATTTGTAAAATTTACAGAAAGAGACAAAAAGGTAATATCTTACATCGTATTTAGTGAAAGAAGTCTTCAACAAAAAGATACGCATAGAAACTAATAGAAAATTCCACGCTGCATATGTAAACAAATATAAGTCTACCTGTTTCCCATTGGTAAAGGTAATGTTCCAAATGCACCAATACCATACTGAGGATAGTACGCAGATGACCGCAGCTGCCATGTACTGCATAATAAGGAGATCAGCCAAAACAGCATTGTGGATATGATTTCCATAATAGAAAATATATATGCTGAGAAATGATATAGCACAAGCAAGAATAAACATACGTTGAAGTGGACACAAGAAGGTCCACAAAGGTATGGGGATCATCTGGTTCTCTAAAAAGGGTTCCAGAGAATGTTTTTGTGTTAGAGTATAACAAAAGTTGCATATATGTAGAATACTAGAAAATAAGGAATACACACTTTTGCCAGCGGAATAGAGCATCCCCCGTTACTTCCGTTCCACATCTTTTGTCAGCTGGGGCAGACGCCTAGTGAAATTAAGGTTTGCAAATGGTCTTTTTGAAGTTAAAAATTAGAAGATATAAATAGGATTGGAATAAGTTCTCCTAGTAGTCAAATTTTTGCTATTGTGACCATAATGCAAAAAGTAAAGGAAGTGAAACTATGATTACTTGAAAGAATGGTGCTTGAAAAAGGGTAAGAGATGATAGATACAGAAACAACAATAATAAGGACCAGTTGGTGATCCACTGAAAATCAAACATTGACAAGAAGGAACCACGCAATTGAGGGGAAAAATGGCTTAACAAAAACAGAACCCATGTTTGAAAGGATACAGTAGCAATCAAATCAATATTTGGTTCTTCTAATGCCTTCAGCATGATCCGTGATGTCATATTCCCAGCTTGATCGAAGTAGTCGTCGAACAGGTTTTGCAGCGAGAGCTTTCCAAACATTACTTCATATGCCGGCACTGACATCCTGCACATTTAGAAACCCACAATTTGAAGAAACCATGTAAAGAGTATTAAATATAAGTATAAAAAATAAAATTACAGTTTTTAGGCCCTTTTTGAGCCTAGTTGGGCCACGATTGGACAATATTTGCCACATACAAAAAAGAACTTTTCAATCTCTCTCCATCACATCAATTTCTACCCTATATATGGCATTAAATGTTAGTAAAAAAATAACAGGCTTGACAATATTTACCAAATACAAACGAACTGCTGTGAGGACTTTTCAATCTCTCTCTTACCCCCATCTAAACAAGGCCTTAGGCCCCCAAAAAAGTAGAGATCGCAGGCTTGCACATTAATTACAGAGCTATCAAATCCTACCAAGAGAACTACAGTGCTAACTACAACTAGTCCTAGGACACAGCGAGGGTCTCAAATCTCGTGAGAAAAGGAGAATTCGTCTGCGATTCACATGGATGTGCCAAAGTGCCAGAATCTAAAAGTTCAGCTCTTCAGCCACAACCAACCATTGTTGGATATCCTAGGTTTCCACAATCTACGAGTGAATGATGAAATGCGATTCCTTGGACATTGTGAATTGATCAAGCACAGTAGCTGGCAGAGTATATAATCTAACATTGTTGAGTTCAAGCACAGAATCTAGCAGAGTAAAAGCTACGAGCATTGCGCGGTCGACCTTGTGCGCGCGGCGATGGGAGGATAGTCGAAGAGCGGAGGCACAAGCACCATCCGGTCCATCAGCGGCGGCGGCGGCGGCGTCTCCTTCCGCGGCGGCGGCGGCTTCTGCTTCCGCGGTGGCGCAGTCGCTCTCCACATCTCGGCCTCGGCTTGCGCACGCGACGATGGAGCTGCGGCCTCTTCCCTTGGCGTCCGGGCCTGTGTTCCGTGTTCGAACTTGTGGATTTCTGATCCTGATTCTCCCGAGACTACGAGGGTTTATGGAGGTTCTCATTTTCTTCTTTCTTGGGAAAGGGTTCAAGCTTAGCGAACGGCAAAACCTGCAAGTTCAAGTTAATCACGGTCTGGCTGGCCCTCGGGGAAAAAAAAAAGTTAACAACGGAACTGGGCCGAACCGAAACAGAAATACCCTGTACAATCTGAAGGCCCGTACAAAAATAGCCCAGCATGAGAACAAAAAGACCACCAATACGGCCAATTTGGCTAAACGATTTGCCTGGGCCCTGGGAGCCGCTAACTGAGAGCACGCGTTCGTCTTCTTCCTCCTCGCCATCCTCCGGCGTCTTTATCCCCAAACGCAGCTTGCCGCCCGGAGCAGGACTGTTGGAGGGCAGTGATGGCGGAACTGGCGACGTCTCCGGATGGATTGGTGGCCGAAGAAGCGAGGCAGCAGGAACCAGGTTCGATTTGGCATGGGTTTCCCCTGTCCTCTTCAGCTTGAGTATGCTAGTTGCTTGTGATGCTATAGCTAGGGTTCCATCGCCGTTGCCTGCTCGAAGGGTTAGTGGTTCCTATTGTCCAAAATTGACCTGATCCAACTGCGTCCTTTTTTACTGTTTGCTGATATGTGCTACACCACGTCCCAGAGATGTATTCACTTCCAATTTTGAAGGCCTGTACTGATGAGGCTTAAGTCCTCCAGATCAGCTAACCTGGTTGACTGAGTACTGTTTGTGTGGATCTCCATCATGCCTTTTGTGAATTTTATGTTCAGCTTCAGTAGTATCGTTAAATTATAGCCTTATTGAACCCATATGCTTAAAAGGGAGGAGGGGAGTAATATTGCAGCCTTTATGAATAGTTGAATACCCAGTGGAGTGTCAAACATGGAGCACATTTCTCTGTTCCTGTTTATATAGTGTGATGCCTGTTTTTGTTAAACTGTTTGCTGGACTGCATACAGGCCAAGGAAGCTCTGAAGGTTACACAAAGGAGCAGGAAATAAGAAAGGGGAAGGCGGCTCTTGTTTCCACTGAACTGCTGAGAGAGGATCTGATTCAGAGTGCTGTTAGTTTTCTGAAACACCCGAAAGTAGTAGCCTCTTCGGATGGACAGAGGCGATCTTTCCTTGAAAATAAAGGACTCACTATGGATGAAATAGATGAAGCATTTCGACGTTTACAAGTAAGTTTGTTTGCTTAATTTCTGCTTGGGTCTGATTTCCTTCCATGGCCATTCTGATTTTTTTATATTCTTTTTAACTCCTTTTGTGGTGGAATAAAGAGCCCATCATCGAATTCTGCAAGCTTAAATATGTGCACATCTCAAGGTATGGCAGAGAGAGTCCATCCATTTACTAAGTTAGCTATTTATATGATATTTGAGTTCCATATGTTCGTGGATCATATAATGATGTTTCATTGTTTGTGTGTTTTCCTCTGTAAACGATGGTGATTCCATATGAAATTCCCCATTCAGACCTGAATGGCTTCACCATGATAAATCTAACTTAGTAACTTCAATGCCTTATCTGTTGCCTGCATTTTGTCAGGGGTATCTGATCATTCTTGCAGGATTACTGAGGTTAGCACAAACTACCAATAACAGTATTGTGTTCCAGGCTTGACTGGTATTTATGCTGCAAATTTTAAGTTACGGCCATTTTCTTCTACCACAGCAGGAAAATAAAGTTGACAAAAGGTGTATGGATGGTTCAGGTTTGCCAATGCATCCCATCTGAGGTGAGTCTTGACTATTTTCCCTGGTTCTTTCTTTTTCTGACATTCCTACTCCCTCCATCCCAAACTGTAAGTTGTTTTGGCTTTCCTATCTAGAAAAGCCAAAACAACTTACAATTTGATATGGGGGAGTACTTTCTTTTATAGAGAGGGTGGAACCTGAAACTGAATCTGTGGCCCCTGTGGTACCTCGTCATCCAAAATCGTATATGGAGGTAAGCTACCTATCTAAAACAACAACTAAAATGGCTGCAAGTTTAATCCTTGTGCTGCTGCAGACTTACTGCATACGTGATGTCTGAAGATGTCTGTGAAGTGTTCACTTCGTAGATAGTTTCATATCAATGCAATAAATGCAATAAAATTAACTTCAGAAAGTAGAATTGTTCCTAACTGCTCATTGCTGCATGGTACAAGATTTAAGTAATCAATCCTGTTTAGCATCATGTTGATTCTCAAAGGTTAACTTACCTTAAACTGGACTTAGATATTAATGATAGAATGATGAGAGAATAAAAAATGAAAAATCTTTTGTTTAGTTTCATTGTTAGATCTAGCCAGTTGCAATCTCAAGGCTCTTTGAACATGCATCATTGAGGGGCTGGCTTCCTTCTTTTAGTGATGCATCATACACTAAGAAATGGGATGCTGGGTGAGAGCTGAGCCTCATTATGTGCTGCTGGATGTTCAAACATGCTTGTTTCAGTTAGCTGTTGCGTCATGAGTGTTCTGGTATCCACTTCACCTTATCATTCATTGCCCCTGTTAAGCTACCAGGGGTACATTAATTAATAAACATTACAAAGTCTGAAATTTGGTATGTGTGATTATGCTCCAAATAAAAGAAGTTTTTGCATATATATGATTTCAAGTTCATATTGAACCAAAATTTGGCTTTTGAACATGGCACTGTATTTAACTTGGCAGATCATGGAAATGATACAAAGGGGTGAGCGGCCAGATGATATCCAGGCATGGGGATTTCTTGTTATTTTCCTATAGTGCTGTTACATGCTAACTCTGTAGCCCTGTAGTTTGTTGTTGTATAACATTTTTATTTCTGTGTGATATAGGATATCAATGATGACCCTCCAAATCCTGATCAACCAATCTCGGAATCTCGTATGGCACCGAAACCAAAGGTTTGTGCTCGAAAACCGACTGCCTAACCACACCTTTCTTAACATAGACTTGTTCCTTGCAAAGTCATGAATCATGATTGCTGGGGAAGTATCATATGCGTAGCATGATTCAGATTACTTCTTGATACCAGTTTGACATTTTTTTAAACCAGCAGTGGGCTCACATTTACTTTCCTGGTGAAACAGCCATGGGAAAAGCAAGGTCAAGGAAGTTTGGCCTGGGATTTGAAATCACCATCAAAGGAATCCAGCGAGTTGAGATCAGAAGCTCAGCACGATGGCACCAACAGGACCACGGAGTCGGCCGATGGCTCCCACCAAGGCGGGGACTCATTGCTGCAAGCAGAAGTAGCTGCTGGTTCTGAATCTCCTGAAGTTCCAAATGATGCCGCTTCTTCACTGGAGTAATCGCGAAAGCAAATGACGATGTGATCAGATGTTTATAGGAAAGAAAGGTCATCTCGGGCTAATATATATCTCTGGCTAAAGGGGCTCATTACCACAAACACTGTTCTGAATTCGGATGCACTCTGAGGTTTTTGAGTTTACAATAAATGTATCAGTGAATCTGTAATTGACTCATTGACTGTCGTTCAACTGCACAGAAGTGTACTTTCATACATGGAAAAGCCTGAACCTATTTCTCCCTCATATGCCTGCGTAGCCGCAAGTCTCAAAGCAATGAATCCAAAGTTTGCTTAGCCACAAGTCTCAAAGCAACGTTTGCTTGGCCTGAATCCAAAGCCTGCTTAGCCACAAGTCTCAAAGCAATGAATCCAAAGTCTTTCCGGGTGTGACCCGAAGTCTCCCCGCACGCACGTGTCTAAACACTAATGCATGCAATTCAAAAAGAAAAACGCTAATGCATGCATCAAGAAGGCAAAACTTTATTATGGCACGGGATATGTTCTGCTGCTGCTCGGTGCGTGTCGTTAGCAGCGCACAGTGTTGCTGGGCTGGATGCAGCTGCAGTGTACTGTACGTGCCGCCAATGGCACGCCGCCGGCGTGCCGGAGGAGAGTGATCGGATTCCGGCGTCTGTTGCTAGCAGCTCCGGTGCGGTCGCTGTCACCGTTCCTCAAGTTTCCAACGCCAACCACCTCGAGCAATATATATCCATCATAACCAACCTAGCTAGCCTGCCCATACACCATTTGACCACACAGTACACAACACAAGAGAATGGAAGACGAAAGCAGCCAAATTAAAGCCAAGCCAGCCGCAGCTAGTAGGCCTAACCGGCGACTGGCATCTCCTTTCCTTGCCTTGCCCGGCTTTGTTTGCCAGATTCACGACATGTCCGCGTTGGGGCAAGCCAGCTTTTTTTTTTCGGTTGGCGTTGACTTGGACTAGTCGTCGTCCAGAGCGTTTCATCAGGTAGCAGTGGTTGCAATTGCATGCGTTTGACTCGCATTACGCTCGCGTCAACACAGAGAATCCATGCGTGACACTTCAAGAATCAAGATGCATGCTTCCATGCATTTCCCCCCCTTTTAGTCAGCGGTGAATGATCAATGATGATGCGCCGATGAGTCTCTGGTATAGTGGCAGGTGCAGCTGTGGATCGGAGTGGGGAGAATGGACTCATGGACGACAGGATTTTCGGTGTTTACGGGGGGTAGTTAGGTTAGGTGCTAGTGCAAATGATGATCAATCACGAGCTAGGTAACGAACGTTTATGGAATTCCGATGATCCAGTCCACAGCTAGAGTGTGGGAGTACGGAGAGGACCAGCGCTGGATCGACAGCGTGTACGTAGCGCGTCAAAAAGAAATATATGCTAGCCTAACGTTAGGTCTGTTAGGCTACCATTATTGAATAACGATATCTGCAATAATCTCATGAGTGACAACGCATCCATTGAATTGCAACAACACAACGACAAGGATGGCCTTGAATATATGCAAAATTTCTTTTTATTTCCCGGCTGGCATGCATGATCTAGCTTACAAGCGTGCACCATGCATGTACGTACATATATAATTATATATACACATGTTGCCGTATAGCTGAGACAGATGGCCGCGCGCCGACGACGCTGGTGTCAGCAAGCTGGCGGGCGCGCAGCTAGCGACGTCTCGTGCTGTCGCCGGCGCCGGGATTCCGGTGGCAATTGTGGAGCGAGGCCAAGTGCTCTGCTCGGATATCTGCGTCCCTGTTGCCGCGCGCTTCATTGTTCCTGAAAACAACCTCGCCCGCATGCAGCTTGGTTAATTGCAGGGACAAGAGGATATATATCGGAGAGAACACGACCCGACGCGATGCGATTCCAAGCTGAGCGGAAATGGCGCAAGGCCTGAGTCCCCGTACGCCCCCCCTGCCGGTCGTCGATTTGGACATGTGTTCCGGCCAGAAGCAAGCGAAATGCATGCTGCTGGCTGGCCTACGCGTGTACGTGTGTGCTGACGCGTTGGAGACGAAGACGACGACCTGAAAGCAGCAGTTACCGCACGGGTTCACGGGCTAGCTAGCTAGCTGCACAGTGCGCGCAACGCATGTGATGTGCGCACTGCGAGAAGCCATCGGAACGGGTCAGTTTGCGACGTTAATTTCTCTGGTTCTTATGGACAGTGGACACTGGACACTACTTACCAAAAAAGGTGGCCGTGTGCCGTGTGCGTGCGTGCATATGAATCCAACACCGTACGATTATGGCCGACAGGATTGACGCGAAAGCGTCAGGTCGATCGGCCGCCGCGCCGCTGGCTGGCCCTGACACGGAATGAAGAGCAAATCATGCCGCCGCGCGCTTCATCATGCTGTTAATTGCGCTTGTTGTGCCTCCAGCTCACTCATGTGCCGTACCAGCGTCGGTAGACTAGCTGTGGCGCGAGATCATGGCCCCAAATTTGCGTAACGAAATCTGAACCGTAGATTGTTAGCGTTCATATATATAATCTCAGGATCGGGCGAGAAGTCCACATTGTAGCCCATTGAATTTTTATTTGGGCTGTGTGCCCAAACTTTGCAGATGAGTGTGCCAGAGTTGGTTGTTGTTGACTCCAAGAATTGAGCCTGGTAATAAGCTGAGTTTGCAGAATATCCAGTATAAGTAGAGAGCTCCATGCAAGATCTTTTAGCCTTTTTCCTTGGCTGTAGGCCCCATACATACCAAAAGGAAGATTTCTTGCCCTCCCCATTGTTTACCGCAGCTGCAGAACTAAAAGACGATCGGTTCCATTCCATCGCATCGTGCGATCCGGCGGCAGCAATGCAAACATTTCAAACGAAGAGAAGTCTGCATCTGCATGCCTCCGATCCTCCGATGCTTTGCGTGCCGCCTGCGTGCATACACCACCGGACGGACGGATCGCATCGGACCAGACCACCACCTGGTGTCGCCGTCGCCGTCGCCCGGCCCCCCGGCGTGGCGGCGCGCGCACGGCACCTGGTGACCGCGCCGGCCGCCGCCATCGCGCGTTCCGTCGCCCACGTCGCGCCCCGGCCCGTTGTCGTGGTCGCAAAGCGGCACGGGTTCTTTTTCTTTTCTCCGCAATAAAGCAGGAGGAGTTGGTCACCGAGACACCGAGCACCACTCTTGTCTGCCGCCTGATCCGGGGGGCACCCGATCCTCCGCAGTTGAATTCCTAGCCAATTCGTCACTGGCAGTGGCAGGTGCGTGAACACGAACAAAGCAGAGCAGCAGCAGTTCACAAGGCTGATGATGATGCGTGCACGGGAACAACAACTAACTGGTGGATGGAAACTTCAAATCGAAAAGGGCGGATTTAAACGTGGTTCTCCATCGCAGATCTCATCATAATAATGCCGGTGAAATTTGGTGCTCCGCACGCCACCCGTAGGCGTTCACACTTGGTCGAGAAAAAGGCCACGCCTCTCATACGCATCGCGTGATCAATTTTTCTAACCCAGAATCATTACCTATAATAACCGCCTACTTACCCACTACTACTAACAAAAGTGCTAATCACACACAGTAGAATTTGAATTTTGGCTGCAATCCAATCCAACCAAATCAAATCCAATCCAAGCCAAGCCCCGAAACTGAATAATAATTAATCAGGGTATGTATGTAACTGATGGAATAGTTTGTCCTGTACTGTGTGGTGTGTGACGAGACGTTAGAACGGGTGGTGGTGGCTCCGGCTGATGCCGTTCACGTTGGCGAAGAAGCCCACGAGCTCCTCGCGGTACGGCAGGAACGTGCGCCGCGGCGTGCCGCCTGGTGGGACGCCGCCGCGGTCGAGTCCGGCCCTGGGGTGGTACGCTATCCGGTGGGCGGTGGTGGTGTCGGCGTCGGCGGCGGCGACGGCGGCGGAGGGCGGAGGCTTCCTGGCGCCTGCAGTGGCAGTGGCAGGCTTCTTGTGCGTGTGCCTCCTGGGCGCGTCGTGCGCCGGTGGCGCGGCGGCGAAGAAGAGGAACTTCTCCCTGCCGTCGCTGTGGCTGCGGCCCACGACGAGGTCGCTGATGCGGCGCCACCGCGCCATGGACCCCGTGGACCCGCTCTTCCTGGGCGGCGGGCGGCGCGGGGAGGGCGAAGCCGACGCCGACGCGGACGAGCCAGGACGCCACACGCAGTAGCTCTCCGGCGCCGCGCCCCTCGAGGCCGTCGTCGTCGGTGGCGCCCCTGACGACGACGACGACGACGACGTGGAGCTGGTGGAGGAGTTGCGCTGCCGGGTCTCCTCCAGGAACAACTTCCCCAGCTGGCCCCTCACCCTAGGCGGCACCGCCGGAGCAGCCGGCCGCGCCGTGCTGCCGCCGTGGCTGCTGCTGGTCAGCGTGGCGCACCCGGCGCCGCGGCCGAACACCGGGTAGAAGGTCCTGATCCGGCCGTCGGCGAAGAGCTCGTCGGCCGGGGCGGCCGTGCCGGCGGGGGAGTCCCTGCTGACGAACGGGAACTCGAACTCGAGCTCCGCCTCGTCTTCCGACGACGACGAAAGCAGCTGGACGACGGGAGCTAGAGGAGCGTCGCCGCCGTCATGATCGCCGGGTGGTTCGGCGACGGTGGGTCCTCGCGCCTCTCCTGGCTGGGGAGCTCTCTCCTCCATGGCTGCGACCGACGGCGACCCAACTCAAGACCTCCCTTTTTTGCTGACAGACCGGGGTGACGCTTTTGTGTGGCGCGGCCGCGGCGAGGGTGGTAGGAGGAGGAGGGCTGAGGAGACGAAGACGAGACGAGCGGGGGATAAGAAGAGCCCGGCGCTTATATATACAAAGGAGGAGGAGGTGCGGGTAGGGGTGGGGCCCGGGGCGTTTGAACGGCGGGGATGCCATATTGCCATGACACGAGAGGGAGGGAGTGGGGGGTGAGGGTGGGCCCAGGCAGGGAGGCGTTCCAGAAGGTCAGTACTGACTCGCCAGTCTTTGTTTTGTCCTCAACGACGATGACGACGGCTGACGCGTGGGTGCAGAGAATGAAGGGATGGCCGGCCAAACGAATGAGCTGCCTGCCACTCCCATACGGAGGAGATTATCCGTAAGATTTGTGGTTTAATTTCACGTCATATATATATATATATATATGAATTGCCATGTCATCTGCCCTGGCCAATTCATTTTATTTATTTTTTTATACAAATAATAAAATAAATTAATCATTATAAAAATATATCTAATGATAAAATAAGCGGGATAAAATAAATACTATTTATTTAAAAAAATTTAAATGACAAATGGGCCAAGTGCGATGAAGTTAAAGATGTTTTCACTGTGGTCGCTTTGCAGACAAACTCTTGAAGAGGATGCATGCACTCCAATGTCCGATCCGATCCTGCTGCGTCCACACCGGTCGGTCGTCGGCGGCCCCAGTGATCGGAGACCGCGAGTCCACGGTGGCGCGTCATTGATTGAGTGGCCGCCACTACTGCACGGCACTACAACCACTACCGGTTAACCAACAGCGACTCCGATCGCGTCGCGTGATCACTCGCTTGGACTCCAAGCCTCGTATCTCCCGGGGCCCTATCTTATAATTCCTAGCAGCACCTCCCTTTTCTGTTGGGAAACGGACGGAATCGAACCGAAGAGCGCAATTCGAATGCGAAAAAAGGGTGCGTTACATAATAGTAGTGCACTGTACGCTACGGCCGACAGGGACACGTACGCCTAGCTACCCGGCCTGTACTGCATTGCAGAGTGCTGTTCCACGAGGACTTCGTGCCTGCCGCCGTCGCCGTCTTTCTCCCGGGTGTCGTGTCGTGTCGTGTCGTGCCTTCATTAACAACAGAACCGGGCCATCATCATCATATCATCCCGCGCTCGCGCGTCGCGCCGCGCGGATGCGTTCCCACACCAACAGCGATCGCCTGCCCTGCGCCTGCGCCCCGGGCACCGGGCTGTGGCGGTGCCATCGCCCCCGCGTTCCCACGGCGTTTACACCGGCGGCACCGACCGCGTGGCGGCGGGCGCCGGGCGGCGGAGATGCGGACACGCAGCCAGAAGCGGACGGATGACGCATACACCCGGGGCCCGGCTCTACCTGCCTTTCAAGTCTGTACAGTGTGGAGTACGTGTGGAGTCTCGGTCCTGTACGCTTTTCTGTGGTGTACAGTGCTTGCTCGGTGCAGTACGTGCTACTAGCTTTTTTTAGGACTTGTAGGAGCCACATGTGTGTGTGTGTGTGTGTCTCTCTCTCTCTCTCACGCTCTCCTCTCCACATCGCTTGTTAACTGCGTCCACACCACTGTGGCGTGCAGCTACACGGCGCGCCGCCGTACGTGCCCTGCTCATCTGCTCCAGTAATCCAGTAGGGCAACGGTGAGGCGGAGGGAGCTGCCGTCGTGCTCGTGCCGCCGCGGTGGGAAGCGCGTCGTTGGCATGCGGCCCCTGCGGCCCGTGCAGATGGGCCAGCTTCAGAGCCCAAGTACTAGCTCAAACGGCTCACAAGTTCAGCCTCGGTGGCCCGATCGAGTATTGTGTCTCCACGAGTCCACCCAACACGAGTACTACGTACGACGAATCTTTCCCGTCGTCCTTGTACTTATGTCCATATTTACCAAGAGGCCTATTAAACACGTCAAAATTTCCTAAAAAATACTAATAAACACGTGTTCTTTAGAGCCTAGATAGAAGAATAGTACGGAGTACATATTAGAGCATCTCCACTAGATGGAAAATAAATGATCCCGACCACGCTTTCCATGGAACCTGCAAGTAAGGAGTGTGGAGTCACGGTGTTGCCATGATTAGCGTGGGCAGGGTGATTTGACCGGTCTCTTTTGTGGGGTTGCGCCTAAAGTTGCTAGTTTTGTTCGGTTTTCACGGTGATTTACGAAAAGCCTTTACAGGCACACATGATAAAAAATTTCAATAACCATGCTAACGATTGATTCACCTCTGTATCCATACTTACCTCATAGCCTTCCAAATTAATCGCCAACGCGTGCCTATATTGAGGTAAACTCCTGGGCCTTTAGTGCCTCCTTCCACACTACTACCACTACTACACTAGATTATTCCTGATAGCAGTCAGTCAAGATCCATCCCATTATGGCGAACAGTGGAGTGCGGCAATACGCGGTGGCGATATTGATGTTTGCTGTCGTGCTCTTTGCATGCTGTGGGACGCCTACGGAGAGGGTAATTATAATCCAGTAATGAGTGTATTTTCGTTGCTTTCAATGCTTATTCGTTTGAGCATCTTAAGAGTTCTCTAAACTTCCTTCAAATCCACGTCTTTTTAGAAAGATTGGAAAAAACCTTTCTCCAGCAACTCATGATACATCCTCCTAATCTTTTAGAACTTAGGAAAATTCGCTTTGTTTCGCGTTTATACTTTTTTCGAGCCTTAGAAGAAGGGAGTGGAAAAGAAAAAAAAAAGAAATATAGGATTCCAGATGACGAAAATGAAAGAGAGGGGCCTGGTAGAAGTGCTTATACGGTACAAAAACAAATTTATGGTTACTGACGTAATTTTTTATTTTTTAGAAATAAAATATTAGGAACTATTAGAGATGATCTTCTTTTCTTCTCTCAATACCTTTTTTGGAGTTAGAAAATATGGACTTTTTAGAAGTAATATTTAGAAAACTCTTGGAGATGACTATGAGTTGACCCAGGAATAGGGTTTAAGGGATATGATGAGGAACCTCACCCCCACGTACCCTATAAGTTTTAGATTTTAATATTATGTGTGATCCTTAAAATCAATTATTTTTTCTATATGTATCATATATCACTGCAATAATGTCAAGGTGGTGAACCAATTCAGTAAATCTCGTACTTTCTGTTGTCACGTTTTTTTTTGAATTTAATTAATTATTAGTTAGCCGATGTGGGAAAGCATTTTTATGCTGTTCCTCACTGCCCTTTATTTTAATCGAAAGATTCTGCATAATCATGTTTGTAATGTTTTTTTAACTCTGTAGCAACTTAATTAAGCCCACTTCGGCTAGTGGTATATATATTACGATTATATATGTTCCTGGCAATTATTAATGAATGCAAAATTTTAGCAATTCGACCTCAGCGACACGGGAATGCAAGTGCCATTGTTGCTGCCAACTTGACATCGCTAAATGAGGGCAAGATCAACATCATATAGTGTCTCATAGGGGAATGCGATTATTTCAGTCATGGTATGCAGGATTGTTTCTGCTGCGGTGACCCATATCAGCCAGAGAACTGCTACACGACCAAGGAAGATTGCAAGGCAAAATGCCCTCCTTGCAACCCCAAATGCCCGACATAGCCGTCTCGTGTATCTATGATGACAGAAGATCCAACGAACAATGTAGTCGGATTCACCTCAAACCCCAATCTACCCCAATACATATGGATTAAGGTGAATCTACGACATCCAAACAAAGCTTGAAGTGTTTTACGTGTTACTTCCATTTCTCCTTCAGTCAATGATTTTGTTTCTCCCTATACATTTCATGCTTTTATTTTCCTTGCTCACTGTGGTGGTTTCTGGTGAAGTTGGACTAATAAATTTAATTGGACAGCCATTAATCAGGCTCGCTAGGCCTGTGTGATCGCCTACCTTGCACCATAGTTATGTACTTAATTTAAAGCTCACATGAAATAATTATGAAAATTTGAAATTAAACAAGGAAGTCAACTCAATGCCCTTTCTCGGGGGATCAAAAGTAAGAACAAGATGTTTACCAACCTCTTGACAACCCGAATGTGAGAGATTTCACGCGCTAGCCTAGGATCTCAATGCTATGCCAAACCTGGAGAGTGGAGACCATAGCTCAAAAAGGTGACCAAGAAGTGATGTATGAAGCCCTAGAAATCTATGGTGACCTGAATGTTTTCCCTTTTGGACATTTGTACGTACATTATGATACACTAGTCTATCAACCCGTGCTCTCGCACGGGCTAGAATCTTATAAGGAAGATCGGCATTAGTTATTGTTTAATATCTCTGTAACACCCCGGTGTTACGTTAAGCAAAACCTGCCATGTCATCATCATCATTGCATGAGCATTTATGATTAGAAAACCCTAATTCAAACAATTAAAATGAGTTTATGATTCTAGGGTGTTGTTTGAGTTCTTTATATCACATGTGTATGTGTTGATAATCTAAACTTCACTCACATGTTTACTTTTATTAATAAAAGCCATCAACTAAAATGAATCTTGATGTTTGCTAGTGCTTGGCTAACTCTAACTCACATCTCAAAGATGTTTTACAAGTCAAGTGAGGTACAATGAAGAACCAAATTTGAAATTGGAGTTCAAAATCCTAAACCCTAGCTTGAGGGCTAAGTGTTGGGTTTTGAATTTCACTTTCAATTTTGGTGAGCTAATTGTAATTAATTTTCTAAATAAAAGTTGCTAACCAATAGCACTATTTCAAAGTATGAACTTTGTACTTTGAAAGTGTACTATTGGTTGGGTTTGAAAAGTGCCACATCATCATAATTTATTTGCCCAAAGATTCAATTTGAAAATCATTTCAAAAAGGGAGATTTTGAAAGTGTTTTTACCCCCTTCATAATTTCACCTCAAAATATTCAAAATTTGGGAAAAATTCCAAAATACAGTTTGTGCATCTCTTTGAGCTCCACAACTTTGGTATACAAAGTTTTTCAAGTTTTTGAATAAAATTTGGATTAATTTCAAAAGGAATTTGAATTTCAAATTGTTCCCTTTTGAGTTTTAAACTACAATTCAAAAATTATTGGGTTTCATGAAAAATTTCCTAAATGAAAGTTGTAGACCTTGAGAAATGGAACAACTTTTATTTTTGGAGATTTTCATCTTTTATTCAAAATTTGAAAGTAATTTTGAAATCTCCCAAAGGTAGGGTTTTGTCCCTTTTCAAATTTGAATCTCAAATTCAAAAACTAATCTGAATCTGATCAAACACCTTAAATAAAAGTTGTAGAGCACAAAAAGTTACACAATTGATATTTTGGAAGATTTTTGTGAACAGTTCAAATTTTTGGATTAATTTCGAAAATGGAGGAAATAGGTGTCCACTTTCTGGTGATCCACGGGGGGGTGCCCATGCCGGACTGCCCGGCGGCGGCCGCCGTGGCCGCTCTCGCGTCTTCCAGCGTTTCCTGCGCCTCCCACCAGCTCACGGCCGTCGCGAAGCTACACGCAACCTTCACGACCGGCTAAATGCGCTATAAAAACCCAAGCCGGCCGCCAATTTCTTCTTTTTCCTCTCCACTCCTCACGTCGGCCGCCGCCGTTTCTTTGCCAAATTCGAGCACCACGCGCAGTCGCCGTCCTTTTTGCTCCTGCGGTCACCTCCGCCTTGCTCGTGCACGCTCAAGCCGCTAGTTGAGCCGTGAGTGCATGCATATCGTCTTCGCGCCGTCATCTCCTCCAACTCCGGCCAACCACCACCGCCGCTGTAAGCCGCCGCCGCGCATCGCTCTCCCACCCTGCTCAGAGTTGTATTCGTACAGTTTCGAGTCCGCCTGAGTTTCTGATCGTGTTAGTATGCTTGGCGCCGCCGAAAGGCTCGATTGAGCTTCGGGAGTCGCCCGGCCGTCAAGCCGGGGCTCTCGGTGTGGCTTTCCGGTGGGGTAGAGGAGTCGTATGATAGCTTGTTGAGTTCGGGGTGACACGTAGAGTTCGTTGATGTGGTTAGTTTCGTCGGAGGTGTTGCCGTTGGCGAACGCCGACGACCAACCGGGCCGCCGGGGCGATCTTGTCTTGGAGGGGAGAGAAAGGGAGAAGGAGATGCCGACAGGCGGGGCCTGCCTGTCGGCGCCGGAGAGAGGGAGAGGGCAGCGCGGTCCGCCGCCCGCACGCGTCAGCGGGCCGCCTGCTAGTCGCAGGTCGCAGACGCGGAGCCGGGCCGCGAGCCGTTTGGCCACACAGTAAGCCCCGGGGAGATATGAAAAGCTTTTTCTTTTTCTATTTAAATTTCCAAGACACAGTTTTCATCTTTTTGCTATAATTTTATTTGGGCAGATAAAAATATGAGAAAAATATGTGTGTGCTCCTTGTAATATGCTCTGTCAATGAAAAATGCTAACTTATGATTTTCAGTAAGTTTTAGTTATAATTAAAATTGCTCCTTTAATTAATAAATGCAACTTCCATGATTTTTAAGAATTAAAATATAACTCCAATAATTATGAAATTTATTTTGTGTGCTAATTAGATGGTAATGAGCTTAATTATGAAGTTTGGTTAAGTTTTGATTAAGTTTTGTATTAAGCTTAATTAATCCCTTTTTAATTAATGTTTAATTAGTTAATTCTTTGATTAATTAGGGTTTAATTAATCTTTAATTAGCAAGTTAATTAGCGGCTTTCAACGACTGTGAAAATGGTCAATAAATTAGTAATCACCTCTAATCACCATTAGGGTTGCTTGATTTTGGGATTGAGTGATGACCCTAGGTCATTAACCCTAATGACCTTCGGCATTTCATGTTGATTGTGTATCATTTGTTCCGTCGTCGTCGACGCTAGTTATACCTTCTTAGAGTGAGGTTACCGTGAAGGAAAGTTGTACTCAAGATAGGTTAACGTTTGATGCATCGTTATCGCATGTTCATTCATTTCTTGCATTGTAATCATGCATCTCAATCGTGTAGCTATCGAATCGAGGAGGGAGTTGAGCCATCTCCCGGTTCGAAGAGGTTGGATCTGATCCTGGTGATTGGGTAAGCGCACCTCACTTCGCCGAGCCCCAAGGCAAGCCCCGGATGCATTTAAACCCTGCCTTGTATTTCGAAAAGTTTTTATGATTTCATGTGATGATACTGCATTAGGTGTAGGAGTTGTGTGTTATCCTACTTGATGCATTTACCATACCTTGATATATTATCCTCGGATACTGTTTTGATTTCGAAATGCTTAGTATGCGCTTAGTCTTGCTACTAGTGTAGGGTTTTGATAAACTGTTTACAAAGGTGTGATCACAATGATCCCTGATGGGAATTTATGAAAACCTGATGTTGCTTGTCGCCTACCTCTCACCTTGGCCGGGTTAGGGGTACGCACAAGAACATGATGATGAGTAACTCGAGGACGTCGGTGGAGTGACTTGCACCGGGGAAGGGCTAGTGCCCCGGTGTAGTGTCGTCCACTTGTGTCGGTTAAGGACCGTCCGTTGTTTGGCCCTGGGATCACGAGGTTATTGGATAGTACTAGTCGCATGCTAATGGCGGTAAACTCCACTTGGACTATCTTTTACTAGAACGGACAAGTAGCGTGTGCCCATTCTACGATGCGCACCGCCGAAGTGACCGAGCGGCCGTAGTGAGGGGGGGCACTTGTACCTCCGTTCTGGTAGGGAGAAATCCGGGCGTGAGTTGATGTATGTAAGATGTTGGTCCTGCATACATCGTGCGGCTAGGAAGCCCCATTGGGGTATATAAAGCGATTCGAATCGCCGTGTGCTCCACGATATGGGAGCCGTGATCCGAGTCCCGGCATCGTAGTAATAATGGAAGTTGAGTATGGAAAGTTTTGAATTCGGTATATGTTTGACAAGTGATTGATACATTAAGGACCTGGCTTAGTCTTTTTAGCAAAAAAGAGTCTTTTGATCTTGCTAAAGCCTCACCTTGATTCCTATTAGCCGGCATTCCCGAGTCTTCTCCCCAATTTTGGTCGGGTAAGTCTTGCGGAGTACTTTTTGTACTCGGGGTTTGTTCAACCCCCTCGTTGCGGTGTGAACCGCATGGGCAAGCGTGCTACGGCCCCTTGCCGCATGACGGTTGTTGAAGAAGTGTCCGAGGAAGAGTGAATTGAGTGGCCCTCAGGCGGGGCACCTTTTGTTGAGTGAGTGTAATAAAGTTATATAATGATACTTCATTTGTTTGTAATATTACTGGGTTTGTATAAGTTTTACAAAATGTTTGTAAAATAAGTTATTGTAAGTCTTCCGCTACTACGGTATTTTGTATAAAAGTTTGTTGTAATCTTGTGATGTATCCGTAAGTATCGATCTGGAGTGTTTGTGGTTTATCGGGGATCCACCCGACGGAACATTCTAGGTTATATGGTGTATAAGCATGGTTGATCGAGGTCTTAAGGACAAGGTCGGTGCTTGTGGGCCATATAATTTAGAAGGTTACGCCACGAAGGGTATCGAGCGGTACTTACAAAGATACTCACAAAGTGTTACTTTTCAAAAACTTCAAAATGTTTTGGATCCAAAAGTTAAATGGGGTTTTGGTCCAAATTGCTTCGCTCCGTCTTAATTCTTTCTTATAGTCTTGATAGGTGTTATTTAAAAGAGGGTCTTAAGCGGAGTATCATGTGTTTTTCTTTTTGCCCTATATTACTAAAAAGTATGCTTATGTTAGTTTAAACGGTTTTCGCCGATCCGTAGGTACGATCATGCATCATATTTAATTTATATGTTTAAAATTTTATTCTCGAAACAAAGTGGTTGGGCTAAGTAAAATCAAACCTGTTCTTTGCCGACTCTAAGGTTCCCTATCTTATAGACTCTATCTTTACTTACTACAGGATGGCACGCACTAAGCGGATCGCCTGTAAGATGACCGGACCAAAGGGAGTACCGCGTCACCGGATGGCGCCGCGCGTAGCCACGATGCCGAGGCAGGCAGGACCTAGCGAGCCATGGCCAGCCTGGGAGGAAGATAACCAAAAGGCGTAAGATAGCCGAGTTGGTCTGGCCGAGCTAGCTACATCGTTACCAAAGATCATTGCAAGGCAACAATTGAGAACATCAAGCTGAAATCCGAGATAGAGAATCTGCGCAGGAGCAAGAGCAGAAGGATATCAAGTCCATCCACGAGTATCAGCGGAAAATTGCCCAACTTGAGCAGGAACTAGAAGCCACAAGGAACCAAAGAAATGATGGGTACGATGCTATTGAAGAGTTGCAGGCTCAGGTGGAGGATCTTGAAGCATATACATTTGCATTACACGAGGAGGTCCATCATCAAGTATAATCTCCATAATCCGGTGTACAGCCAGCGGTGTAGTCGCGGATGATTTGGGATCGGTGGAATCACCGAAGTGTACCCGACCCCAACCGAGAAATCCGAGGCGGATGAGTCCGCCGCAGTAAATGAGTCCGACCCGGATGAGGGGGTCTCGACATCCGAGCTCTCGAAAAAAAGAGAGATGTAATATATGTTAAATAGTCAACACTGGGGTGTCCGGCCTATGGGCGGACTTGTAAAATAAATAAGTGAACCTTTGTATGCCTGGCTTGCACTGTTGCTTTTAATTTTAATAAACTCTGCTTGTGAATAAATCCGATCTTGTTTATAACAGATGTCTGGTCATTCGCAAGAGAGGGGTGAGGTCCCTCGGGCACCACAAGCACCACCGTCTTTTGGTGAAGCCGTGGCGGCTTTAGTCCACGCCACTATGAAAATGCCCGTATGCTACGGAGATAAGTCAGCCAGAATCGAATGCACCACGTGAAAATCGGGGTCGCCGTAATCACGACGAAATCACCTATGCGGACTTCACCGATACTCGTCCGCCGGTGTTCACCCGGTATCGAGGAGCCCCTAGAAGCTAATGATTGGCTTCGCATTATAGATCTGAAGTTTGATCTCTTTGGAAGGTTGTCCGGACTTGATGAAACCCAAGTTTGCCGCCCAAAGCCGGTGAGAGGCCCCCGCATCCGCATGGTGGGCGAATTTCCTTGCACGGCGGCCGGTAGGCCCACCCAATCACCGGACCGTGTTCAAAGATGCATTCCGTCAAGATTTTATACCGACGGAGTAATGCAAGCTAAGTTAGAAGAATTTTTAGCCCCGAAACAAGGTGGACAATCGGTGGTGCAAAGACGTAAATTCCTTTAGCCACCTCTCACAAGTATGCACGAGTAACATGTGGATACCGATGTAAAAAGAAGAAGAAGTGCTTCCTCGGGGTTTAAAGGAGATATCAAAACCCACCTTACCTCAAACCCCAATGCCACTTTCTACGAGGCGTGGATATAGCCATTGCCTATGAGAAATCCCCTCGGCCGGAGCAAAAGAGTGAGGAGCGACGTGCTTTCTCTCGACAAACTGGGGAATCCGTAAACGCCAGAAAGTTATCTACCATCCCACCCAAAGACTATCGCCCACCATTTCGCTATCCACAAACCGCAAAATCCTCAACCCTATCGCTACCCACCACAAGAAGAACAAGCTCCGAGGCAACAGGTGTACCCTCGCCCGCCGCCGCAACCTATCCCAAAGCGGCCGAACACCCGGGGTGTTCGAAACCCAACTCCACCCGGCTCCACAAAATACTTCTACCGGTTTCGCCCGTGCTTCAATTGTGATCAAGTCGGGCATCCAGATCGAACCTGCCCCTACCCCAAAAGGAATGCTTCCCAATTTCAGCAAAAGGGTCCGGCGGTCAACAGCCCCGCAGTCAAAGGGGGGTGTTCCACACGGCGTGTCCCGAAGGTTAATGCCGGGAAGAAGATCGGGCGCTGTCTATCAAGTCCGCCGGGGAACGTTCTTGAAGGAGAACCCGTGTTGATGGGTATGTTCCCGTTGCCGGTCACCCCACACTTACATTATTTGATTCGGTGCATCTCATACATTTATCAACCGCACCTTTGTTATCAAGCATGAAATTCCCATAAGAGAAATTAAAGATGAGTTTATGGTGCAATCACCGGGAGGGCGTATGTGTACACGGGAAGTAGTCTCTCGATTCCTATATCTCTTGGTGGGTATTTATATCCCACGGATCCGATAGTATTGAAGGATCAAAATATAGATGTGATCCTCGGAATGAACCGGTTACGCCAAGTATGGCGCTGTGATAGATACCTCGAATAGAAATGTTAAGTCGTTGCTACCCGATAACCGCCCCCCCACTCCTTATCCAATTTCCGATTCCCAAGAAAGCGGTTACAACCGCTAATGCAACCTCAAGTGCCAAAGCACTTCAAGATATACCGGTAGTCCGTGAGTTTCGGATGTGTTCCCCGATGATTTGCCCGGGCTACCACGGAAAGAGATGTTGAATTTGTGATTGAGTTGAAGCCGGGTGCACGCACCAAGTATCCCGAAGAGCTTATAGGATGCCCCCAAAAGAATTAGCTGAATTGAAAACTCAATTGAAAGAACCGTTGGATAAAGGTTTTATCCGACCTAGTTCCTCGCCGTGGGGTTGTCCCGCAATCTTTGTGAAAAAGAAAGATCAAACTCGAGAATGTGTGTGGACTATCGTCCATTAAACGAGGTGACCATCAAAAATAAATATCCTCTTCCTCGTGATCGATCTTCTCTTTGATCAACTTGCGGGAGCCAAGGTGTTCTCCAAGATTGATCTTAGATCCGGCTACCACCAAATACGTATATACGGCCGGAAGATATTCGAAAACCGCCTTTACCACCGGATCACGGCCTATACGAATATCTAGTCATGTCATTTGGGCTTACTAATGCTCCGGCCCATTTCATGTATCCGATGAACTCGGTGTTTATGCCCGAGCTCGATCGTTTTGTCGTAGTGTTCATCGGCGACATTCTTATATATTCCAAAAATAAAGAAGAGCATGCGGAGCATCTCCGTATTGTTGTCTCTCGTCTCCGAAAGCATCGCCTTTATGCTAAATTTAGTAAGTGTGAGTTTTGGCTTAGTGAAGTCAAATTCCTTGGTCATGTCTTATCGGCCGAGGGTGTTGCGATTGATCCCAAAGAAAATCCAAGATATTCTTAATTGGAAACCACCCACCACCGTTCATCAAGTTCGAAGCTTCCTTGGAATGGCGGGATATTACCGTCGTTTCGTTCCTCGATTTCTCCAAATTAGCCAAACCAATCACGTAACTCCTCAAGAATCAAACCAAATTCCGATGGTCATCCGAATGTGAGCAAGCTTTCCATAAGTTAAAAGATCTTCTAACCACCGCCCCAATCCTTGCTCAGCCAAATATTGAAAAGCCATTCGATGTGTATTGTGATGCATCTGGCATCGGCATCGGATGTGTGTTAATGCAAGAGGGCAAAGTTATTGCTTATGCTTCGAGGCAGTTGAAGCGACATGAAGAGCATTATCCAACTCATGATCTTGAGTTAGCCGCTAGCTTGTACATGCTCTGAAAATATGGAGGCATTATTTCTTTGGGCAACAAATGTCATATTTATAGTGATCATAAAAGTTTGAAGTATATATCTTCACACGCCCGAGTTGAATATGAGGCAGCGAAGGTGGCTTGAATTAATCAAGGACTATGATCTTGAAGTCCATTATCATCTGGCAAAGCCAATGTGGTTGCGGATGCTCTCGGTCGAAAGAGTCGATTGCAACTGTCTTGCTTTGTCACCCCGATAAATCTCGAGCCTATGTCAAGAGTTAGAGAGATTAAATATTGATATAATTTCTCGGGGTACTCGAATGATATCACCGTACACTCATCTATTCAAGAAAAGATTATTGCCGCTCAACGAGAAAGCAAAGGCCTCAAGCACATTAGAGAGAAAGTCGGATCGGGCGAGCATCTTGCTTTTCGCCTTGATGACAACAATGTATTATGGTTTAAAAATCGTCTAGTTGTTCGAAGGTCCCCGAGCTCCGACGGTTGATTCTTGACGAAGCTCACTTAACCAGATTCTCGATTCACCCAGGTAGCAATAAGATGTATCATGACCCGAGGCGTAGATTCGGTGGACTAAAATGAAAATCGAGATAGCTCGATATGTTGCACTGATGTGATACCCGCAAAAAAGTCAAAGTTGTGCATTTAAAGGGTCATTGGAGAACTTCAACCCTTACCCATTCCAGCTTGGAAGTGGGAGGATATTAGTATGGATTTCATCGTTGGCACGCCTAGAACCGCCAAGGGGTATAATTCAAACGGGTTATTGTTGATCGGTTGACCAAGTCCGCTCACTTTATTCCGGTAAAGAAGAAGAAATATAGAGCACCTCAATATGCTCAATTATATATAGACCGAGTAATGTGTCCGCACGGATTCCAAAAAAAGTATAGTCACCGACCGAGGTACTCAATTTATGGCTCAATTTTGGCAGAGGTTTCATGAAACTATGGGTACTACTACTGTTGCACAAAGATCGCTTATCATCCGCAAACCGATGGTCGACCGAAAGGTTGAATCAAATTCTTGAAGATATGTTAAGATCGTGTGTGTTGACTTATTCCTCAGATTGGGAGCAAAGTGCCGCCATTAGCCGAGTTTGCTTACAATAACAGCTTATCAAGAGAGTATCAAAATGGCACCATTTGAAGCTTTATATGGCCGTCGATGCCGTACTCCACTCAACCGGTCTCGAGCCCGGTGAAAGATGGTTCTTCGGTGTTGATCTAGTTAAAGAATCGAAGCCAAAGTAAAAACAGATTCAAGAAAATTTAAAAATAGCTCACCCGCATGTAAAAGTTATGCCGATAAGCGACGAAGACCATTGATGTTTGAAATTGGAGACTATGTATATCTAAAAGTGTCACCAAGTAAGGGTGTCGACCGTTTCGGGGTAAAAGGTAAACTGGCGCCCCGATATATTGGTCCATTTCAGATTCTTTGAAAGGTGTGGAAAAGTAGCATATCGCCTAAACCTACGAGCAATTGTCACTTTGGTGCACAATGTATTTCATGTGTCCCAATTGAAGAAATGTTTGCGAGTACCAGACAAAGTCATCGACATCGAAGGTCTCCGCATTGAACCCGATCCGAAATGCGCAGAGTATCCAGTCAAAATTCTTGATCGAAAGGATCGAGTCACCCGCAGACACATAAGAAGATTTTATAAAGTTCAATGGGATCAGCATTCGAGGATGAAGCAACTTGGGAATCGGAGGAATTCTTGAATGAACACTTTAGGAGTTTCTTCCTTCTTTCTCCTAAGTCATGGTTGGTTTCTAACAATCGTGACTTTCCAAAAATATGAGACTTGTAATATGAACCTTCTACCTCCCTTATGAAACAATGTATGATGTGTCTACTTGATACATTTCCTTTTCCATTACTTAGCCCTAAGCTTTGAATCTCGGGACGAGATTCCTTTTAAGGGGAATATAATGTAACACCCCGGTGTTACGTTAAGCAAAACCTGCCATGTCATCATCATCATTGCATGAGCATTTATGATTAGAAAACCCTAATTCAAACAATTAAAATGAGTTTATGATTCTAGGGTGTTGTTTGAGTTCTTTATATCACATGTGTATGTGTTGATAATCTAAACTTCACTCACATGTTTACTTTTATTAATAAAAGCCATCAACTAAAATGAATCTTGATGTTTGCTAGTGCTTGGCTAACTCTAACTCACATCTCAAAGATGTTTTACAAGTCAAGTGAGGTACAATGAAGAACCAAATTTGAAATTGGAGTTCAAAATCCTAAACCCTAGCTTGAGGGCTAAGTGTTGGGTTTTGAATTTCACTTTCAATTTTGGTGAGCTAATTGTAATTAATTTTCTAAATAAAAGTTGCTAACCAATAGCACTATTTCAAAGTATGAACTTTGTACTTTGAAAGTGTACTATTGGTTGGGTTTGAAAAGTGCCACATCATCATAATTTATTTGCCCAAAGATTCAATTTGAAAATCATTTCAAAAAGGGAGATTTTGAAAGTGTTTTTACCCCCTTCATAATTTCACCTCAAAATATTCAAAATTTGGGAAAAATTCCAAAATACAGTTTGTGCATCTCTTTGAGCTCCACAACTTTGGTATACAAAGTTTTTCAAGTTTTTGAATAAAATTTGGATTAATTTCAAAAGGAATTTGAATTTCAAATTGTTCCCTTTTGAGTTTTAAACTACAATTCAAAAATTATTGGGTTTCATGAAAAATTTCCTAAATGAAAGTTGTAGACCTTGAGAAATGGAACAACTTTTATTTTTGGAGATTTTCATCTTTTATTCAAAATTTGAAAGTAATTTTGAAATCTCCCAAAGGTAGGGTTTTGTCCCTTTTCAAATTTGAATCTCAAATTCAAAAACTAATCTGAATCTGATCAAACACCTTAAATAAAAGTTGTAGAGCACAAAAAGTTACACAATTGATATTTTGGAAGATTTTTGTGAACAGTTCAAATTTTTGGATTAATTTCGAAAATGGAGGAAATAGGTGTCCCTGCTACAGTGATCCACGGGGGGTGCCCATGCCGGACTGCCGGCCGGGTGGCCGCCGTGGCCGCTCTCGCGTCTTCCCGCGTTTCCTGCGCCTCCCACCAGCTCACGGCCGTCGCGCGGGCTACACCGCAACCTTCACGACCAGCTCGGCGCTATAAAAACAAAGCGGCCGCCAATTTCTTCTTTTTTCCTCTCCACTCCTCACCGTCGGGCGCGCCCGTTTCTTTGCCAAATTCGAGCACCACGCGCAGTCGCCGTCCTTTTTGCTCCTGCAGTCACCTCCGCCTTGCTCGTGCGCACGCTCCAAGCCGCTAGTTGAGCCGTGAGTCATGCGTATCGTCTTCGCGCCCGTCATCTCCTCCAACTCCGGCCAACCACCACCGCTGGCCGTAAGCGCCGCCCAGACGCTCTCCCACCCTGCTCGAGTTGTATTCGTACAGTTTCGAGTCCGCCTGAGTTTGCTGATCGTGTTAGTATGCTTGGCGCCGCCGGAAAGGCTCGGTTGAGCTCGGCCGGGAGTCGCCGCCGGGGAATCAAGCCGCCGGGGGGCTCGGTGAGCTTTCCGGTGGGGTAGAGGAGTCGTATGATAGCTTGTTGAGTTCGGGGTGACACGTAGAGTTCGTTGATGTGGTTAGTTTCGTCGGAGGTGTTGCCGTTGGCGAACGCCGACGACCGCGCCGGCGGCATCTTGCGCCGGGGAGAGAAAGGGAGAAGGAGATGCTTGGCAGGCGGGGCCCGCCTGTCGGAGGGAGAGAGGGGAGGGGCCGCGCAGTCTGGGCCGCACGCCGCTAGTCATGGGCCGCACGCGCGTCGCAGAGGCCGACGCCAAGCAGGCCGGGCCGCAGCAGGCCGTTTGGGCCACACAAGAAGCCCCCGGGAGATATGAAAAGCTTTTTCTTTTTTCTATTTAAATTTCCAAGACACAGTTTTCATCTTTTTGCTATAATTTTATTTGGGCAGATAAAAATATGAGAAAAATATGTGTGTGCTCCTTGTAATATGCTCTGTCAATGAAAAATGCTAACTTATGATTTTCAGTAAGTTTTAGTTATAATTAAAATTGCTCCTTTAATTAATAAATGCAACTTCCATGATTTTTAAGAATTAAAATATAACTCCAATAATTATGAAATTTATTTTGTGTGCTAATTAGATGGTAATGAGCTTAATTATGAAGTTTGGTTAAGTTTTGATTAAGTTTTGTATTAAGCTTAATTAATCCCTTTTTAATTAATGTTTAATTAGTTAATTCTTTGATTAATTAGGGTTTAATTAATCTTTAATTAGCAAGTTAATTAGCGGCTTTCAACGACTGTGAAAATGGTCAATAAATTAGTAATCACCTCTAATCACCATTAGGGTTGCTTGATTTTGGGATTGAGTGATGACCCTAGGTCATTAACCCTAATGACCTTGGCATTTCATGTTGATTGTGTATCATTTGTTCGGCCGTCGTCGACGCTAGTTATACCTTCTTAGAGTGAGGTTACCGTGAAGGAAAGTTGTACTCAAGATAGGTTAACGTTTGATGCATCGTTATCGCATGTTCATTCATTTCTCGCATTGTAATCATGCATCTCAATCGTGTAGCTATCGAATCTCGAGGAGGGAGTTGAGCCATCTCCGGTTCCCGAAGAGGTTGGATCTGATCCCGGTGATTGGGTAACTCGCACCTCACTTCGTCGAGCCCCAAGGCAAGCCCCCGGATGCATTTAAACCCCGCCTTGTATTTCGAAAAGTTTTTATGATTTCATGTGATGATACTTTGCATTAGGTGTAGGAGTTGTGTGTTATCCTACTTGATGCATTTACCATACCTTGATATATTATCCCGGATACTGTTTTGATTTCGAAATGCTTAGTATGCGCTTAGTCTTGCTACTAGTGTAGGGTTTTGATAAACTGTTTACAAAGGTGTGATCACAATGATCCCCGATGGGAATTTATGAAAACTCGATGTTGCTTGTCGCCTACCTCTCACCTTGGCCGGGTTAGGGGGTACGCACAAGAACATGATGATGAGTAACTCGAGACGTCGGTGGAGTGACTTGCACCGGGAAGGGCTAGTGCCCGGTGTAGTGTCGCCCACTTTGTGTCTGTTAAGGACCGTCCGTTGTTTGGCCCTGGGATCACGAGGTTATTGGATAGTACTAGTCGCATGCTAATGGCGGTAAACTCCACTTGGACTATCTTTTACTAGAACGGACAAGTAGCGTGTGCCCATTCTACGATGCGCACCGCCGAAGTGACCGAGCGGCCGTAGTGAGGTGGGGGTATCGTACCTCCGTTACGGTAGGGAGAAATCCGGGCGTGAGTTGATGTATGTAAGATGTTGGTCCTGCATACATCGTGCGGCTAGGAAGCCCCAATTTGGGTATATAAAGCGATTCGAATCGTCGTGTGCTCCACGATATGGGAGCCGTGATCCGAGTCCCGGCATCGTAGTAATAATGGAAGTTGAGTATGGAAAGTTTTGAATTCGGTATATGTTTGACAAGTGATTGATACATTAAGGACTGGCTTAGTCTTTTTAGCAAAAAGAGTCTTTTGATCTTGCTAAAGCCTCACCTTGATTCCTATTAGCCAGCATTCCTGAGTCTTCTCCCCAATTTTGGTCGGGTAAGTCTTGCGGAGTACTTTTTGTACTCAGGGTTTGTTCAACCCCTGTTGCAGGTGAACCGCATGGGCAAGCGTGCTACGGCCCTTGCTGCATGACGGTTGTTGAAGAAGTGTCTGAGGAAGAGTGAATTGAGTGGCCTCAGGGGGGGCACCTTTTGTTGAGTGAGTGTAATAAAGTTATATAATGATACTTCCATTTGTTTGTAATATTACTCTGGTTTGTATAAGTTTTACAAAATGTTTGTAAAATAAGTTATTGTAAGTCTTCCGCTACTACGGTATTTTGTATAAAAGCTGTTGTAATCTTGTGATGTATCCGTAAGTATCGATCCCTGGAGTGTTTGTGGTTTATCGGGGATCCACCCGACGGAACATTCTAGGTTATATGGTGTATAAGCATGGTTGACTGAGGTCTTAAGGACAAGGTCAGTGCTTGTGGGCAATATAATTTAGAAGGTTCTGCCACAATCTCTTGGAATAAAATTACTTTGTATAAAATTATATTGTTTTCTCTTTGTTCATTTTGTAACACAATAGGCATGACAATATTGTGTAGTATTTGTGATAAAATTATCAATTATTGGTCTATATGTTTCCCCCTATATTGTCATAAATCAATTTTTTTTTATTTTCAATTATTACCCTTATTGATTGCTAAAGATGATTAGCCATCAATTTTAAGTTGAAACTCTCATGCTTGTTATATCTTTTATTGGCATCCTTTGGTACTTTCAAGAATACAGACTTTAGGTTGTAGACTGCACTCTTAAGTAGAATGAAGACATGAATAGTCATTTTAAACCTACACTACATTGTTTAAGATAGTTTAGAGTTTGATAGGGGTTAGTAATGCTACCCTCAAGAAAATATTAATATTTAAGCCTTATAATGACTATTTGCACCAAAAAAAACGATCTCAAATGGTACAAAGATATATCCACTCTCCCTGCTTCTCAAGGTGTATGAAGTTTATTACCAAAGAGTGATTTATGCAGTAATGGCTATACTATCAATAAACTGTGCCAAATGTTTTAGTTAAAGTGTATAAATTTATCAAAAGTATCAGCTTATACAATGTCATGGTTAGCAATAATTTTAAATAATTGTTTAGTATCATTAATTTAGAAAATACTTTTCAGGGTTGTTGAAACATAATGTACTTGTTTATCTCTCATGCATGCATGTGTATTTTATATGCATGATGTCCCAATATGTGTGTTTACTTCAATCAAATATAACATATTGACATTAATAGTAGTGGATAATATAGGAACATATGTATGATTTATGGTCATTTAAATACTTTTTTAATAGCATAAGTTGGTAATTTAGATGTAATGCTAGAATTTGTAATTTAGATGTAAATTTGGTTGTAATAGCTTGTGGATAATTGGATACAAATCTATGTTTGCTTTAGAACATGTTCTTAACAGCATGAGCGGGTAATTTAAAGGAAGATTCATGGGTTACACCTTATATTGATTTACATTCACAAATGTGGGTAGCTATTTAGAAAATAGCATAGATCCTATAGTTATTATTATCAATAAATATTTGTCTACATAGTTGATGGCTTATGTGAGAATTTATAGAATTTTTTCTTTTTTCTAGTGGGAGTCATTAGGATTGACATGGAGGCTCTATTTTGCGACCTTTTCTTAGTCCGATACTTATATAGCGGAAATCTAAGCTTATGTTATATGTACTATGGTTGCATTTTTGTGCCATCATTAATCATCTATACTTTAAATTTAACTTTTTATCTAGATATTGCAATTGTTTTTGTTGGCATGTGTTAGGGTTGAAACTCTAATGCTTATTGTATATTTTATTTCATAATTTCATTATTTATTTTGTTAAAAAGATGGTAGGTCCTAGGTTTCGTCTCAGTCCCTACAATATTATAATTAGTCGTTTCATCATGCACACATCATTTTATTTGTAGTGGCATTGTTTTATAAAATATAGAGTGCTTAAAATTAACTTACCAATATTGCTACGACATAATTTGTTACATATCATTAAGTTGAGTATGAATATTAATACAACTTAAAGTTAATTATTAGTATCTTTGCTATGTGATTTTGTTAAGGAAACATATTTACACTTGATAAACCATTAAAACAAATATTTATCCTAACGTGTACATGTTTACTTAGTCTACATATGGAACATAGAATTTTGTTTAAGCTTACTTTTAGGCTAACAGTTGTGGAAATATGTAATTTAGTATATATATCACATACTTTATAAAACATTGAATTATTTTCTTCATAGATTACTTAAGTATTTATATGAAAATTTAAGGCATATGTTTGTATTTTTGTTTATTTTTAGGATGAATGAGGTGGTTAATTTAGATACAAATTAAGTGTGTTAATTTTAATTTACTTCATAATGCATATATGAAGGGTTACTTTGCATTATCTTTCCTATAGCTAGATGTGGGTATTTTATAAAAAGTATTAGGCAGTGATTTTAATTTTTTTGATTGTGATGGCATAGGTGTATAGTTTTGATGCAATGTTAGGGATCAATTTTGAATTGTTTTATATTAATGGAAGAAGAGGCTAATTTAAATGCAAATTTGGCAGATTAATTTAAATTATCTTTCATAATGGTAGAGGTTAGCAGGTTACTTTATGCATTCTTTGTAATGGCATAGTTGGGTAATTCTTTTGTTAAACAAATAGATGCGATGGCTATTATTGATGATGATGATTGGGGTCCACTGAATATATAAAAGAACAAATGTTTCTGATTATTGTGACTTGTGAGAATTTCTAATTTTTTTCCTATTGCGCTGATGAGAAATAATGTGGAGGCTAGCCACTAAATTTTAGTCTGTATAAAAATTTTATATGGTTATATACTATTTTTGCAAATTTTAATTCATTTACTTGATATGTTTTTTTTTTTGCAAATTTCATGTAACATGCTCACCTATTATCTTAAATGTGATTTTCTCATCGGGTGCATGTATTACAGAATGTGTTTTGAAGTAATAAACTCCAGGTGCTAACAAAATGTAGGAATACATGGAGATTAGCATACCTGTAGCTCAGTGGTGATAGGGCACTGATCTATGCCACTAATTAATGTAGATAGAGATCTCAGCATTCGTGCCAAAGCTCGCGCCTGCTGCTAGAGCAGCATACTTGCATCAAGAACTGCGAAGTATGAGCGAGCAATGCAACAGCAGTGTAATGCGTACGTTTAGCAAAAATATTGTACATGCACCAGCTCATGCAGACCATGATAATCCGGCTTGCCCCATGGCTACTCGATCTCGGTTGGTCCTGGTGGTTTTTGAAACATGTACACTCAAGCTCAGATTGTAGGTTGATTTGCAATCGAAAGAACGACTATTACAAAGAAGCTCACCAAGCATATCCGCCGTTGGGGCTGCAATGAACCGGCAAGGCGTGACTCTGGAAGGAGAAAGCCGGCCAGGCAAGAAGAGACCAGGAGGGAAGCCCGACGTATCAGGTTGCAAGCTTGAAAAGTCAATTTACTTTCATGATTGATAGACTGAAGCTCCGTGATTATTATGACCGGCGGCTGCGACGACCATGGAGATTGGATGGGACAACAATATATAGTTTTTTTTGAACCTAACAACAATATATAGTTTACGTCATTGTAAAAAAAATCTATGTTTGTTATCAATTAGAAGATCGGTCATCTGTTATTACGTGTGAGAGGCAAGTTTTCATTAATAGCGTGTTATATTTTATAATGGCAAAAGTGGGTAATTAAGATTTAAGTTGAGGGGGTTACCTTAATGTATTTTCATAATGGCAAATGTGGGTAATTTTTTAGAAAATAGAATAGATCTAAAGGCTATTAATATTAATGGAGCTCAAATTGATGGCCAGATCTTTCTGATTATTGTGAGAATTTCTTTGATTTATCTTTTTTCTTAGCGCGTCTGGTGATAATTAACGTGGAGCCTCCGTTGGGGCCTCTAATTAGTAATAGTAAGATGTAGCTAGCTATGTATAGATAACTGGCTAACCGCAATGTATAAGGACGTAAACACATGTTGTTGGAGACTAAATACGTTTGCTAAGCTCGCTCCCCCCACCCCTCCCCACCACCCCCCAACAAAAAAAAAAAAAAAAACTTCATCGATAAGTGGCCCTTTTCTGTTTTGGGCGGCTCACTCTACGAGATCAAATTCAAGTTTAATGGCCCGATTGAAAGTTGGGCCAGACGAACAAAAAACTAACTGGGCCATATGATTCTTCCATATCTCCTTTTTGAATTTTGTTACACGACACCACCTTTGGATTAGTGTGCGTAAGTCTTCAAGGACTAAGCATCTGCATTGTATGATATAATTTTTTTAAAAAAAAATTAAAGAAAGTCAAGGACTAAAATCTCTTCAAGAATTCGCACTAAAAGCAAAGTTGGTCTGTCACTTGGCTCTGCTCCTGCATGAACAATCCATATCCATCAGAGCAGAGAAGGTGTCTTGTCTTGTCTCTGCCTATGCATTCCCCCTCTGATCCCAGCGGCTGCGGTTGCGATGGTCAGCACCCACCAATCAGATGGAACGAAGGGAAGCTCTCCCTTCTTCCTTTACAAGTAAAATAATCGCGTCAAAACTGACGCCTTCCATTCTACTACGACCATGGCATGAACCACGCAAAAAGACGTGCTCTCGCTCGGTGCTCCTGCCCACAGGAAGTTAGGAACGAACTGAACCCGCAGCGTACGTCTCTTGACCCTTCTCCAATCCTTTCAGCGTCGCGTGCTGATTTTTTACCAGCTTTGCGTCGCGTCGCGTAGCTTTTCACGGCTGAGCGAGCGAGCGGCGGAGGTGAGCTCAATGGCAGCTGCAGTCCAAGTCGCAGTCAGCGCTCTGGTTAGTGGATGACTGTGTCCGTCGTCCCTCGTCGTCCGTGAGTCGTGTCGTTGGGTATCTCTGCGGCTTCTTTGCCCTGTCGCAACGCGCTGTGCTTGGGTCTTCGGTGTCCCTGGCCAGGTTGCGTTTCCTGTTGGCTGGCGTGCGTTCTTCTCCGGACTCCTTGCCGGGCGCCGCCGCCGCCCGCTGGTGGTCAGGTCAGCATCCATCCCTCGCAGGTGTCAAATCACGTCCATTTCCCGGCCTACCTGCAGCAGCAGGCGGGCGGACCGCGGGAAGCTCTACGCGGCCTACTTGCGTGGTTTTTTCCTCTGAACTCGCTTTTCAGGTTGGAATTTTGCTGATGCGGCGATGCTGACAGCATTGCCGTACCACTGACGCAGATGGACAGTGCAGAGAAGAAAACAGACAGACAGATAGGAGTAATTTATCATTGTTATTAGGCGTGGGTGGGTAATGCTAACCGTCCAGGTCCACTGGTTCCAGAAATCCAGACATATGTAGTGATAAAAGTTTTGTCTGTCTTACACCAAATATTTTATGGAATGTTAGAATGACGGAAGGGCTATTCGAATACTAATAAAAAAATAAATTATAAAAATTATTAGTATATAACGAGACAAAATTTTTAATTATAATTAATCTATCATTAGTAAATATTTACTGTAGCACTACATTATTAAATCATAGACTAATTAGACTTAAAATATTCGCCTCGTAAAATAGTCACAATCTGCGTGATATATATATGTCTAAAGATTCGATGAGATAGGACAAATTTTTTACCATGCTAATCCAAACAATCCGTTTCTTCTAGCTACTCCTAGAGCCCTAGTTATCAAATCCCACGGTTGTTTCTGCTTGGGCCGGCGGCGGCTGATCATACAGCATCGTAGTAATCCATAGGGTCCTATAATAACAGGTACTAGTACATGTCAGCTCAGCTTAGAATCCAATGTGGAAGAGAGAGAAGATGCTGGCCGCTAGCGCAAGTCTGGACTCGGGTCGCTTGCATAGTTACCAATATTTCCATGTAATTGCACAGCTTATCTCTGAACCTAGTCTCTAAACAGGGCTTGGTTTTAAGCCTAGCTTATTTGGCTTGCTCTAATAGTCTAATCCATATCAAGCCTACTAATAAACCGCGGATCCGTCACTTGTTCACAGATAATCCAGAATACCGATGCTGTGGGGCCGCCTGCTCCACTTCCACCCGCGGCCCGTCTGCATGCGCGGCTGGAGCCGGCCGACCGGCAGCCGGCCGGACGCCGATCAGCTGGCTGGCCTGTGGAACCAAAGCGAGCGGATATGGAGCTTTCATGAGCACTGTACGGCACAAGTCACGGAATCTTTAAGGTTTCAGCGCCATTTGTCTACTCCATCCAAGCTGACGATGCAGGCCGGGTCAATGGTTCCCCTGCCTCCCGAAGCTGGCGATTGGACTATCACCTGCTTCGATCCTCCGTTCAAGTCAAACTCCGGCCGGGTCGTAAACAAATTAGAATTTGCGATGCAGCTGGCTCATCAACTGCCCCATGCTGCTCGGAAGAAGCTCTGGTGACTGGTGAGCCCAAAAAAGAAAAAGAAAAAGGAAAAGAAAAAAACGGGCAGACGTGTTTGGTTTCGTAACTACTCCCGGACTCCTCGCAGTGCCCCCTCTGAGCTTTCAGCTTTGCTCGAACCGAAATACGACGACTTGTGAAAAGAAAAACTTGCTGGAATATGATGCATGGGCCAAGGAAGATAGCTGCTGCAGCCAGCAGGAGTAGAAACACATGCATGCGTGTGGGATGGGTGATAGCCAGAGGGACAATTTAATTTGCTTTAGTTTACCTTTCTCTTTTTCCCTCAAACGCTGTTTCCTGGCCTCTGGAAGACCACACACCTGTGAATTGTGACACAATTACCTGGGCGCCTGGCGCTTTCTCTCACGCACGCCATCCGCGCATGCGAGGTGTTGGGGTCGCAGAGACGACGACGATGACCGCGAGGCAAGGCAGGTGGTGGCGAGACGTGTGGAGCTCGGCCGGTGAACATCGACGCCATATTTCAAAGTGAAACGTGTTGTTTTTTTTTTCTTTCCTTCTTGAATGCGTGCATGGGGGCGTGATCGATTATACCGTGGGTGCTAGAGCAACGCATGGTGGTCTTTTCATGTGTTTTAGTCGGCCATACATGAAACTTGCTGGATTATATATATATATATATATGCAACAAATGTTAAGGCAAGTACATTAGTATATAGTATTGTGTTCTAATAGACGACTAGTACAGAAGGAATGCTTGTTTGTTGGATGACAATAACTCATACAATAGTAAGATGGTGGTCCTATAGTCTTAAATTTTAGCTTATATATGAGTCAGTTGTTTCATGAAACTACAACTTAGATTTTAGTTTATATATGAGTCAGTTGTTTCATGAAACTACAACTTCTTTCTCCGACCTCTCTCTCTCTCTCTCTCTCTCTCTCTCTCTCTCTCTCCTCCATATTATCACATATTCTATACTACCACTCTATAAGGTGTAACCGCATATGGTTCAAAGACAACAAACATATTTAATTCTGTATGTCTCGATACTAGTTTGACTGCATCGATATATGTGTGTTTAGAGAGAACGTGTATAAAAAGTGGTTACACCTTATATATTGGGACAGATGGAGTATATGGCTTTACCCATCTAGGATAATAAGTTGCTGGTGGTGCATAATCCTAAAAGAATTATTGCCATTTCCTTTGTTTCCTTCATTTTCGTCATCTTATTATTATCTTTCATCTACATCCTTCCAACTAAGACAACGGTGTTCTTCTAATGCACCCCCAGTTGCCTCCTCTACATAGCCCACCTAATCAAGCAATCAGAGGCATGACGCCCACCTCTTACCTTTGCCACCTCTCTTGTACGGTTGTACCTTTGTTCCTATAGTAATCTCTTTATAGTTGCTCGTTTTCTACCACTAGCTCCATCCATTGTGTGTTTATCAAAACACCTGGTCTACAACGCTTTATCATCTTGCCTTGTCATTGTCCGAATTACCACCATCATGCCAGGCCAATTGCTACGGGCGACCCTTTTTTTTTTACTCGGATTCCATATGTAACCTAGGGTTGCTTCCAAACCTAACCCAAACTCTTAACCTCACTTTGCTTCCTCATAAACCGTTGCTCAATCCTTTAGATTCCTTGTCACAGAGCATGTCTTCCCAAGCCTAAATAGCAGACCTGACACAAATTCTTCAATTTCCATATCTGTTTGAATGTATTAAAATGAGTCGTTAGATGCTAATAGATGCTCAAAGAAGCTCTAACTGATACAAATAATTCATGTTATAGGCTATTTCGCCTTATCCGAACACCGAACTTATAAAAAGCTATTATAACTGGTTTGTCCAACTAACTATTGCAATTATAAAAGATTTAGTTGACTGAAACTGGACCTAAATTATTCTATTGATGAAAAGGCCGAGTAAGTATTGTAATATGCGCGCTCGTATAGCAAATTCGGGTGACAGGCCCAACCAAAACATCGCCAGTAGGATTCATGTTCATCCAAATCCAAGCGGACCCAAGTCAAAAAGAAAAAAAAAATCCAAGCCGACCCGAGCAGACTCTCGTTCATATTCCTCGCGTTCCAAGCCAGCCATGAGCCGAGCGCGGCCCACCCATCGGGCTCAGCCGAAGTCGCAACAAAAATCCAAAAAAAAAGGAAAGCGAAGCAGTTATTAAAAAAAAAAAAAAACTGAAAACAAGCTACTGCCCGCTCCCCTCCTCAGCAAGCACGCGCGGCTTTATTTGCGGGAAGTGCTATTTATCGAGGCCTCCTCTGCCTCTCCTCACGAGCGACCCTCCACCCACCGATCACACAATCCCGAGGCCGCCGGCCGCGAGAGAGCAGAGCAGAGCACGCTTCTCCCCAAACCCACGAGTCCACCACTGCGCTACTCCTCCGTCTCCGTCCATCCAGGCATTCACTCCACGGCACGGCGAGGCGGGGACGCCAAGGCAAAAAAAGGCAGTAATAAGGCCAGGAGGAGGAGGCGTCGTTAGCGTTGGTGTCGGCGGACGGCATGGGGGTGCTGCGGAGCACGCAGAGCCTGGAGGCCGAGGTGAGGGAGATGCGCGCCGCGCTGCTGCTCCAACACGGCGCGTGGGCGTGGAGGCCCGGCGCCGGCGGGGGCGCGGCGGCCAAGCGCGCCCCCGCGCCGCGAACCCCGCCGGCGCGGAGCCGCGCACCGTCTGCGTCACGGGGGCACGTCTTTCCTCGGCTTCGCCGTCGTCGACCGCCTGCTCCGCCACGGCTACGACGTCCGCCTCGCCCTCGAGACGCAAGGTTAGTTCATCAACCTTACTTCCCTCAACGGATTGGGGCTGCCTCGGCAGTGTGGGGATCGGATAGATAGATGCGTCTCTCCTCGCGTTTCATTTCGCGATGGGACGTCTCCATGGCTGCTTGCGGTTGCGCTTGCCGCATCCTGTTTTCTCAAGGTTGTTTTCGCTCGCTGATGATTGGAAATGCGAACCGCTCCTTGGCCCCTCTTCCTGCCTGTGATGCTGCTGCTCTCTGCTCTTTTCTTTTGATTTAATTTAAAGCGGTCACAATTTCACGGCGACTTCCTTCTCCGGCACGAGATGTTCAGCAATTTTCAGTTAATAAGTTTCGTAATGTGCACGTTTGTCGGAAGTTCAAAAACGCGGTAAGAAAGATTAGGTTCGAGAGTAAAGGTTACTAGCAGTAGTATTAATTTATTTACTGGAATGTCCCCGTTGACTTTCGGGTCTTCCGCTAGTTCAACTGTCCTAATCTGAGGTTTATTAAATCTTCTAGAAGATTCTGTAATAGTGTACTTGTTTGTAGCTGACCGACCGTTCGTGGCGTTGTCCTTTTGTTCATCTCTTGTTTTCTATATCCGTATGCTTCGGTGCATGCGTGGTGTGCGTTGCCTGGTGGTGGGTTGGTGGAGAAAGAAAATTACCTACTGTTTGTTCAGAAAAAAATTCCTGATGAGAAACCTTTCGGCCATTTATTGCCATTAATCTCTACCTGGCATAGAGTTAGAGGGTCTACAGTTTGTACAAAAATGATGGTTAATGCCTCCACGTTTTGTGATACGCAACAATATTTTGTTGGCACAAGTTATTCCAGGTCATTAAATATTTTCGTCCCAATAACGTCACCAGCAGTGATGTGTTTCCCAATGCTGACCACAAGTATTGCAGTTTTCTGCTCCCATTATTTATGCAGGTTTAGTTAAACGGTCACCGGCATGTGATGTGTTTCCCAATGCTGACCACGGTCATCGACACGGCGGTGGTGGCGGTTATTGCAGTTTTCTGCTCCCATTATTTATGGCTCGGTTTAGTTAAACAGGTTGGGAAGAAGGCCGGGAGGAGCTTCGGGGGAAGGGGGAAGCGGGGAGGAGCTTAAACCGGCGCCCGACGTCCGGGCGCGTGCGTTCGTTAGTTAAACATTGCATCGGAGTTGGTTACTTGGTCCACGCCGTATATGAGCACATCACTTCTAGTCTAGTTGATAACTTGATATTTCACCAATAATGTTTTCTTGGACTAGAGGAAATTTGCATAGCCCTTATGATCAAATATGTCATTCTCTTTGGGCGGCAAGAGGCCAAAGTCATGCAAAAGAGCATCTCCCACCAGTTCACTCCTTTCCAGGTCACGCCATGTTTCTTTAGAGCCCGTTTGAAACGCAGTAATTTCAGAGGAATCATGCAATAATTTCACAGGAAAAACACATGAATATGGAACAATTCCTGCACTGCAACCGGGGAGTATGGACATGTCACTTTCCAATTTATTTTGTTTCCAGCAGTGTAGAACTATATAGCATTTTTTTACCCAAATCTGTAATGAAAACATCAGCGAGTGATCTATCAGCTATGGTAGGCTTGCATAAACCAAACTCACTTCCTAAGCTTTTGTCACTTAAGGTCATACGGGCCTTTTTTCTGGGATCCCATTAAGAGTAGCATATCTGATAAGGTCCTTTGGTCTCACTGAACTTTCTGTCAAAATCAAAGTACCTATTTATGTGTTGTCTTGCTATCGCAGAGGACCTTGACAAGCTGCGGGAGATGGAGATGTTTGGGGAGAATGGCAGGGATGGGGTCTGGACTGTGATCGCAAATGTGATGGACCCGGAGAGCTTGCATGAAGCTTTTGATGGCTGTGTTGGTGTCTTTCACACCTCGTCACTTGTGGATCCAGGGGGCATCTCCGGTTACACGGTGAGCTACTCAACCTGTATTAGTTTCATCCTATCTTTACTCAGTATCTAATTCTCTGAGCAGAAAATTTTGCCAAAAAAATTTGCCTGATAATTTTCTCTTATTTTGTTTGTCTGAAACAAGATCTGATTTTGTCTTATAGTACTATGTCGTGGAACAGAAGCATTTATCTTATTCTTTTCGAGGAAGAGTAAAGATGCACATTATGGAATATGTAGGTGCAGACTAATTTCTTATGCCATGAATCATGATAAAAAAGATCAGTTGGATGCCATGAAAGAGAGATTTAAAATTCAGTATTCAGACCTTTTAGTTTACAACACCATGCAAATTGCATTTTGTGATTAGCATGGAACAACCGTGCTAAAATTTAAACTAGGAAACATAGGTTTCTGATCTGTTTACGTAAGTACCTATGTTACTAGAAGCCTTTGCCACTTAGCTTTCCTTGTTTCGGTTTGAGAAAGGGAGAGTTCAAATTTTCTGGATATAAGAACGCTGACTACTAATTAAATAGGCTTTGGTTGGCAGTGTGTTCCTCTCCGATGGTGAATCCTATCACAGTTTGATTGATATAAAAAACTTCCCGAGACCATCAGAGTTTGATTTACACAAGGCTATGTGTATCTGGATTGTTTGACCTTTTAGAGGTTCTAACTGAGAACCAGCCTGATGTTGTCCGGTTTAGCTGAAGGATACCTACTACAAAGACAGCGGTGGTAGGTGAATGTTTAGCAACTCCAAATATAGACCTGGATGCTGGAAATGAATTGATTATAGGTGTCCCAGTTTAACAATTAAATGGTTGTGAGTTTGTTGTTATGTTTCTTGTGCAAGTGTTCCAAAATGGAATTATCACATCCACTCAGTTTGGTATCGTGGAGACTTCATTAGACCACGTCTGATGTGCCATTGCCTTGCCTTACTTTATTAGCGTGTCATAGATATGGATGCAACTCTGTCTTTATGCACGTCACACGCCTCTATATATTTATTATTTAAGCTGGACTGGAATCATGTCCCAAAACATGTTTGTGGCATACCGTACCATACCTTGTAATTCCAAAGGATAGGCTGAAGTATATGCTCTTTACCTGTATATATATATATATATAACCTCTTGTGGCTATGTAAGGTAGTGATCTTATCATTTGAACATAAACATGAAAGGCTTCTAATTGCTCTTTCGCTTGCAGTAGAGAATTCTTCCAGTTGTCAAACAGTGTGAATATCTTTCATAAAAAAAAAAAAAAAAAAAAAAAGTATGAACATCAGTGCAGGCCTCCCCTTTTTCAGTTGTAGTTAACAGTGCCCTCTCTGAACAGCTTTTTGTCAAGGATAACTTAATCTAACCCAATAAGCCTTTTTCAGTTGTAGTTAACAGTGCCCTCTCTGAACAGCTTTTTGTCAAGGATGACTTAATCTAACACAATAGTTAGGTGATCCACTTGTGTTTTCCTTTTTGTCATTCCCTACCAAATCTATTGTACTTTTGTAGGTGCAATTTTCCATATGCCTCTTAAATTGTTTGTGTAATCATAAAACAGAGATTTGCATTTGTATTTACATTTCTATAAACCCGTTGATGTGGATTTTTCTGCACACACGAACTTGCCACTAGGCATTAGCACATACAAAATATATACAACTAGATAAGCACAATGATTATCCCCTGTGATCAGGAGCCACAGAACCAGTGTTGAAGCCATGATTGCTAGCTGGGCGGTCACAATCACATTTTTGTAAATATGGACCCATAGGAAATCAATATGTCAACCAGCACCATCATTTTCAACTGGAACACTAAAAACACTTTCTATAGATGGCATGAGGCTGTGTCTAGTAATTCAAGTGCACTTGCTAGAGACAGTAATGGCAAATTTTACGTTAACAATACCTAAGAATAATATCCGCTCCTGGCACTTGGCAAACAGAAACACATGGCACGCTTGGAAGCCAAGGCTGCAGAGCTGGTGGTCGAAGCATGTGTGAGGACAGAGTCCGTGAGGAAGTGCGTTCTCACCTCGTCGCTCTTGGCATGTGTGTGGAGGCAAAACTACCCTCATGACCGCCGGTTCCCAACCACCATTGATGAGAACTGCTGGAGCGATGAGAGCTTCTGTCGGGACAACAAGGTGAGTAATAAGAACACCACAACTTTATTAAACAGAGACAGATATTTTTTTTGGCTACAGCCAACAATTTGAAGAATCAGTCTCGTCATTTCTATGGAACACATCAACAGTATAGCAGAATTTTAATGCTGGAGCCTAAACATTTGTTGCAGCTGTGGTTGTCACTTGGCAAGACGATGGCGGAAAAGGCGGCATGGAGGGCTGCACGGGGAACAGACCTGAAGCTAGTCACCATATGCCCTGCACTTGTAACCGGGCCGGGATTCCGGAGGCGGAACTCTACTCCATCCATTGCCTACCTCAAAGGTCTCCTACTCTCTCTTGACACTAGCCAGATCAATAGCATCTCTTGATGGCCAAAGAGCATCCGAGTTCACCACATCTTCATCTTGTACGTGCACAGGAGCGCATGCCATGCTCGCCGAAGGCCTGCTGGCGACGGCGAACGTGGAGAGGGTGGCGGAGGCGCACGTCCGCGTGTACGAGGAGATGAGCGGCACGGCCGGGGGCCGGTACATCTGCTACGACCACGTGGTCCGACGAGGCGAGGAGTTCGTGGAGCTGCAGCGGCAGCTGGGGCTCCCGGGCAGGGTTCCCGCGACGCCCCACGACGACGACGACCGGCCGCCGCGGTTCCAGCTCTGTAACCGGAAGCTGGCGGCGCTGATGTCCGCGCAGAGGAGGTGCACCTACGACGCCTACTTTCCCGTGTTGTACGAGTGAAAATGGTGGGGCGAGGCGAGGTGTCTGATGGTAGAGGAGGAGAGCTGCTGATGCTGGCGTGTGACTGGCCTTGTACATAGTGTTACTGCATCAATAAAGCTTTTCTACTCGGTACGTAGCAGAATGTGTTGTACATGTATAGCCTGACAAACCGATTGCGGTAGCACAGAACAGAAATGGCAGCAGACTGACACGTCACAAGTCACAACGGACGTCAGAGTATCGGAGGCAGACTAGCAAAGCTTTGACCGAATAAACAGATCGACGGCACAAAAGGCAGCGCATCAGGAATTCAGGATTCAGGAATCCGACGAATCATCGTGAAAACATTTTCAGGTCCATTTAGTGCAGCAGACATGATCCCGGTCCGGCCCAGAACACGAAAACGATCATTTAGACCACACCACCTACCGTTTGGTGCAGCCTGCTCTGAAAGGCTAGCTGTGTCAGCGCTGTGGCTGCTCAAATAGCATACAGTCCCTTAAACTTCTAAAACCATTTTTTTACTATATACATGGTTTTAGATGATGTTTTGTCTACCACATCAGCTGTCATACGTGGCGCCATGTCAATCGCCACCGGTTAGCTTCCTCTCCCGCTGCCGTTTGTTCTAGATCTCTCAGCATGAAACATTGCATCAATGCATCAAGTGAAAGGGGTTTACGTTTATGTTCAGTTCAGTCCCCTGAGTTGCCACTTTGACCCCCAAACCGAACAATGGATAGCTGGATCAGTCACCCAGCGATAGCTGCATCTAAAGAGCGAACAAGCTTTGCTACTTTTACTATTGCTCTGTAATTATTTGTTTACAGACGACTCATCCTATGTCACTCTTACACTGAAGTAGTCAAGTATTCCATACATGATGCATCACTGGAAAATGGAAACACTGTGCAAACACTACCTTTCCTATCAAGATGGGAGTTGGCATGTGTCATGGAAGCCACATCCTGATCCATTACATTAGCTGGCTAGCTGCATATATGCACTATGCACAGTTACACAGCATTGTGCAAAGGGGTCGGAAGAATCACGACGACCGCCTTAACTGATGAACACCAGTAGTAACACTAATTCCTGGATCGGCGTTTCAGCAAAGATCACCGTCAGACAGCACGCTGTTCCCTGCTGGCTTTCCTATCTGCAAGCAAGATATGGGAGGCACGGTGGGGGTGTACAGCTCTCCAAACGCCTTCCAGCAGAAGGGGTTGTACAGGTGGTACTGCGGCACTAGCAGGGGCTTGAGTTGTATCCCGGTGAGAGTGATCTCCGAACAAGGCGAGCTATCGCTGCACGCGAAATGGGCAGGTTTGATGGTGAAAGTGCCCCTGATGTTCTCGTACTGAACGCCTGAAACGGCCACCGCCGATGTCTGGTTCCTGCACGTCGTTTTGTCGCAGTAGAATTGGTCGATTATGATAGGTGTCTGCACTTCTGAAACCTGTATGTTTGAGAACCTTATGCCCTGGACCAGCCCTGAACCGCCCTGTTTCAAGATGTCAGCGCGTTTAGCTCGGTGAATGCAGCAGTAATGCTTGCTGGATCGATGACTCTGGAGGTTTCAGGTTGTGCTTACCTGCCAAGTCTTGATTCTGACACCCGTCATTGTTCTGAACATTTTAACGTCTCTTACAGTGATGTTGGATACACATGCTTTTGTGTTGTACCTTCCTAGACCACCAATGCTGATCCCATGCCCTGGTCCACAGTTCACGTTGTGTATGTTTACATCACTGCATCCTGTCTGTATGGAAACACAGTCATCACCTGCATTGCATATGCACAAAATTTCGTGTTAATAGCAAGTTGTACTTTTAGAACTAGTTAAACTCTGGCTTACTGATGTTTTTGAGATTTCTCCGTTAGTCCTGAATCTTCTCCTTTTTTAGAAGTTCTGTTGTTATCTAATATGACTAGTTAGCAGAATACGTCTGTTTATCTATATACTACATCAGTTGGCTTTTTTAACTAAAATTCTTGTGAACTTGTTTAGTGAGCACAAAAGGAATTGGTCATATCGGGGATATATGAGTTCTTTTAGCATTACCGCAAGCCAGGTTAGTGTGGTGAATGTTGACTTCTTTGGAGTTTTGCAAGTGTATTCCATCAGTGTTGGGACTATTCTCAGGGGAAGAGATGGTCAAATCGTGAACCATGACTCCTTGACAGCTATCGAACTTGAGATGGCACTGGGAGCTGTTGACAATCGTTATCCCAGTTACTGTGACATTGGAACTGCCATAAAACCTCACTGCCTGCATCAAAGTACACAATGCTTTATATGCAATTATGAAAATGTCCAAGTGCTGCAATAATAGTCTGCTTACCGTAGGTTTAATTTGTGGCATCTTGTCTAGCTCCTCATAGTACTGTTGGAAAGCACCCACAGGTAAGCAATTAAATTTATTTTCATTTGATAAGCAGGATGTTGTTAGATGGTCAGGTCTTACTGCATCGTCGTTGTCATCATCGTTTGGATCTGAATATGTCCACCATTCTTGCCCCCTACCATTTATGACACCAGTGCCTTGGATTGCTATTCCAGTTAGCTTTGTGAACTCAATCCATTGAAGCAAACCAGAACCCCACGTTCTTGCACTGGTTTGAGCTAAAATAATTCCATCTAGCTGTAAAATTAGAACATGTCATTTGATACCAGTACTCTGCTTATTTAGTTTGATCTTCAGTTTGATTATATTTTTGTTGCATAATTTGCTGATTGACCACAACAGTATCAGGAAATTGATCAGACATATATAGAGTCTTTATTTTTGTCTCACTTCTTTTGTCAAACAAATATACATCCATTTTCTTGCAGTTGGTCCTATGGCATTTAACGGAACACTAAAAACAGATTGGTACTGATGTAGTACTTAACAAAAGATTTAGTTAATCGGGCCTAGTGCGGTTCAGCAAACAATTCTACCATTCTAGTCATGTAAAGGACACGCATTATAGTTAGAGAAGTAGATTTACCTGGAATAGAATATTTGGTTTACAGAAAGGCCCAGAGAATGAGATTGGGCCCACAACAAACTCAAGTTCAGATGGTACAAGAACTGTTGATGCCTCCACCTTGCATGCTGCAGCCCATGCTGCTTCAAAGGCCTGTATAAATAGCCAATTATTCAGTTAACTTTTGGGGAAAGGGCACTTCTCTGTGCCATCATATCATTAATGGTGAGCCCATGTATCAGCACATCTGCATGAGACATAACTCCTTGCTCTAAATGGACAAAAGAAAGAAATATTACTTTAGGTTATAAAATGACGGTAATTCCACAAAAATTACTTTGGTTCATCATAAAAGATATTTGTACTCTTGAAAATGCAAGGAAACAAAGAAATTGATGAGAATCAATGTATCCAATCTCCTTACTGAATTTGAGTTTAGCCTAAATCTTATTCCAGGGAAAATCCAGGAACATACAAGCTCTGCAAGTAAAACTATCAGAAGCTTGTACTCTTGTGGACCATTGATCTACATGATTCCCATTTCTTTATCCCCAAATAAAATGCAGTCCAGAATAATGCGTAAAAGACGTATGCCTTTCCAGAAATGCACCCAATCATATACGAGAAAAGACAATCTATGCACAAAAAACCAAATCTAGGTTCTGGCGCCATATGCACTTATACTATCATGTGAAATTCTAACCTTTAAGACCGAATAGTGTTTAGCATTTTCCAAAGGCTAACGCACTGGGGTAAAAAATGTGTGACCATTTTTCCTAAAGAAACGGGAACCTCGGCCACCATGTCCTGAAGTGCGCTTACTGAGAATATACGATATCATCTTTAAAAAAAAAATGTTGAGTGTTTATTTGAAATTCCAATACGTGGGGCATTCTAAATTTGAACTTCAAATATTACGGTGGTACTTGGTTGGTAGCAATGTGTCTGCTAATGGACATGTATAAGAGAGAGCCATTTGAGGATACTACTAAGTGCAGAAGTGGAACTGAAATATCATGATGCCAGGAAAAAACAATCTAACTCAGTCATTTGAGGATACTATACTAGCTGTAAAAAAACGAAACTGAATATACCAGGATGCCAGGAAAAAAAAAATTCTAAAACACACAATATATGATGCAGGTGACAGAAGCGTCCTAGCTAGTAGGAAGCAGAGGATTTTGAAGGCAGTGATGGTGACCTTTGTATCATCAGTAACTCCATCACCCTTGGCTCCGAAGTCCACCACGCTGAAGACTGTAGAATCCTGTGACGATGGTGCCGCTGGTGATGAAGAAGGAGTCGACGGTGAAGGCTGCGGCGACGGCGGTGGAGGCGGCAGTGGGTATCCATACCCGCCGCTTGGCGCCGGCATTGCTGGAGCCTGGCTGCTTCCATTGCCCGGGCTAACGACAGGGGCGGTAGTCGGGCTGGGCTGGTATGGACTCTGACTCCCTTTGCCGTTTTGCTTGTGGGAGCTGCTGCTGGTACTCTTGGCTGCTTTCGCTTTCTTCCTGAACGCAGAGGTGGATGGTGCTCTGCTGCTGCTTCGCCTCCAACTCCATTGCTTGCCGCTCCTCGCGTCGCATTGATGGACGCCGGAGCAGAGAACGAGGAGGAGGAGCAGCAGCAGAAAGGTGAGACCTTTTGGTTTTAGCCTCGGCATCATCTTTGCCTTTGTAACTTTGTGTCTATCTCCTATTCAGGCTTCAGTGTGTGTGTGTGTGTGTGTGTGTGTGTGTGTGTGTGTGTATGTCTGTATGTGTGTGTGTGGAAGGAAAGAAGGAAGGCCAAGGTGTGTGACATCCAGAGTATGTGGCTTTGAGTTTGAGGAGGGAAAGAGGGGGTGGTTTAAATAACGAGAGCTTGATGAGTTCATGGCCTTGGTGGCTTCGTCCCTACCTGCTTCTGCTCCAGGCTTCAGCGAGGCTGAAGTGAAAGAAGGAAATGGCCTTGGGAGGGACCAGGCGTTCGTTCGGGCTCACGTAGTCACGTGCATCTCTATGTGTGTGGGGAGCAGGAGCATTGCTTGGCTAGCTTGTAACAGCATCACAGAGAAGAGAATTTAAGGTGTACTACTAGCTATGTCTTTGTTTTCCTTTTGTCACTTTAGGGCATGAACATATCACAGTTTTATCCCCCTTGCGGGTTCCTTTACCGCCGTCTTTTCGTGAGAATCGGTTGGTTGGACGTTGGAGGAGGAGGAAGGAATCATCTTCAAGGCACTCACTGGCTGTCGCCACTTGCCCAAGCCTGGAAAAAAATTAGACAAGACGGCTTGCTTACCTGTACTCGTAGTACTAAACTGCTGATGGAGGTTCACGGGGGCAGAAGGAAGCGGAATAATGTCTATATCTATGTCCTGGCCGGTCCATCCGAATCATTTGCGACCTCCTGCTGCTGCTGTTGCCTGCTGGTATATATTAGTCTGATGGTGGATGAATGACACTATTTGTCAGTTGTGATTAAACTGACTGACTGAACGCTTGGTTCACATGCCCAGGTACGGTCGTCTTGTTGGGGCATCCATCGATCGATCGCGCAGGCAATTGCCGGAGCACACAGCGAGTTCGCCGGCGTCAGGCCATGGCGAGTGGGTAACAAGGTTGCATGGATTTCGGTTTCCCAGAGCCAGAGGGCTGCATAGTTAGATTGTTTTCCTTTCGGCAATTTGACCAACACAGTGTTATGTGTGCGGAAACACATGGTTGTTCGCATTGCATTGCAGTAGAGGGCTATAGGAGAGTACTAGCTGCTGGTTGATTGCAGAAAATTGCGAAGACCATGTCAGGCCTGCTGCTGCAGTGATGAGTTGGGCCGGACGGGGTCCCTCCTAGGCAGGGGCGTGGAAGTGGAAATGATGCCGCTGACAAGGTCTCTTGAAAGCCGGGGACAAATGGGCGTCGGATTCGGAAAGTTTTAACCATGCCGGTGATGTGTGTGCGGGGGTCGGATAAGAGCATCGTCCGTCTCGTCGCCGTGGCTTGCTTCTTCCTTCACGGAACCATCTCTTCATGGGCCGGCGTGGCTTAATTGGTTGCTGGGAGCCTGGGACTGGGAGAGTGGTGTAGTACGTCATTGTGGAACTAGCCAGCAACTGACGGCGGTGTCCGCGTGTGTGGTTGGAAGCGAACCCGAGTGCGGAGTGCAAGCCAAGTGTGTAGCGTGGTAGTAGGTGATACAGTATAGTAGTAGTAGCAGCAGCAGCACAGCTACAAGCTCGCAATCACATTCCCATTTAGCATCACACAGATTCACAGGTGGCTGCCGTCTGCCGGGGGCTGTCTCCCTCGGTTAGGTGGTCACGCACGGCCTCACTCACGGGCGCGCGCTGCCCGGCCGAGTCGGCGAGACGTTAGCGCCGAGACCGGGGGACCCGGCGCGACAAAACGGCCAAAATGCAAGGCCTCAACGACCACCTACCACACGCCCCGCCCCGGTTGCCGCACACCCCGGCGCTCCATCGGCACCACTCACTCCACTCGATGCCCTGGTGTGCCTCCGATCCGCCTCATGGACCTGGAGCTTCCACGCCCGATCCATCCATCCATCGTTTGGTTTCCGTTGCACGCACTCGCGGTCGAGTCGATCGTTGTCTCGCTGGTCTGGTACGGTGGTGCAAGTGCAATTAAGGAAACGTGTTGCCGTGCGTGGCCGCCGGATCGGACGCGCGCGCGACGTCGTCGGCTGCGGAGATAGCGGAGGCGAGCATGTGTGTCAGCTGCATGCATGCGCCTCCAGTTTCTTGGATGAGAATGGGAATGGATGAATGGATTCGCTAGCATTAGGATAGGCCGTGAGCACTGCGCAGCTGATACAAAACCAATTTTGTTTGTTCGCGTGCTCCGAGTACCAAGCAATGTACAGTATGGGATAACTGCATTGCGTGCGTCTTGGTCTTTGGCCGTGTCTATACACACATGGATCGATTGGGTTGGCACGCGTTTCATTCAGTTCCAGGCCACCGTGTTCCGGACCGGAACCATTCCATGACGGAGAACGTTACTCTGGGTGGGAGCCAGACCGCGAACGCGCGCCTGAATGAACGGCTGAGGACTAGCCTGGGCTGTGTAGGCTGCCTGACCGATTTTGTTTGCTCGCGAATCGCGCGACATGACTGGCGGCGATTCTAGGCGCGGCCTCAAAAAGCTCGTGTTCACTCACGGATGGACTCACGGGCGCCTCCTGCCACCTGCCGGATTGGCCCGACCGATTCCTGTCGTCACCTGAACAACTGCCTGCGTCAGTGGCTGCTGCGTCGTCTTAGAACGTTCTAGAATCTAGAACAGAACATACAGTACATGCATGTATCGTTCTTTCTTTTCTTTTGTATAGTACGTCACGCAGCTTACTCCGTACTGAGTACTACGTATCGACGCCGAGAGACACGCTGCAGTGCAGTGCTGCTGCAAGCACGTGACACTTAGCGACGCCATGCATGGTCTCTACAGGCCGAGAGGGCTCCTTAGACGTAACACTCCAAAACAGCTTTCCAGGCGCACATGAGATTTGCGCACCAAACCTGGGGCGGGCGCGAGCGCGACGAACAACGTTGGGTGCAGCACAGGGCACTGCTGGGACTCTAGGAGGGAGTCTGAGACTGCGCGTTGCCACTTCCACTTGCCGCAGCCGCCGCCTGTCCCCTTCCTCTCCGGCCGGCCAAGTTGCATGCACCGGCGATGCAGCGGATCCGCCGCCGCCGCCGCCAGGCGCGAGAATGGACGGACGGACGGACACGGCGCTGCCACTTGAGAGATTGAGGAAACGCTCCTGCTGTGGCTGTGGCGGTGTGACGGATCACGGAGGCATGCATGTCGCGTCCAGCCCGGCTTACGTGATTGGCCTGCTGCCTGATGGGTACGGGTCGCCGCCGCAGCCGCCGCGTGCCGCGTCGCCCTGCATTGCATGCCATTCGCCGCCATGTGAGGCGTGACTCCTGCAAAGCCGGCCATTAATTTTGTTGACGCTATCTTTGCTGCTGTGGTTATGGTTAATGCCACAAGGTGCAAAATACTACATGTGCACGATTAGGCCAGATCCAGCGTGCGTGTTTTGATGGACCTAGTAGGTTTAGAAGGATCGATGCAATGCTAGCTTTGCAGCGTTTGCTAAAAGCCAAGCTACTGAAAGTCTCAAAGTCACAGAAATCAACCGGTACATGAAGGAAAAAGGCACTAATAGACGGACCCTTTTTGTCAACCGTGTACGTTAACGTGAGAGTAACAGAATGGCATAGAGCGGACAGGAGAACTAAACCACCCGTCATTTTCTTGTAATCTATACAGGACTCAAATCTATAAGATAGTGAAACCGCGTCGCGGTTCTGAGCAGAGGAGCCGGCCACGTCCTCCAAAATGATATCGGCCGTCCATCGGACGGCTCAAAACGTAGAGAAAATCGCTTTTGAATGCACTGTTCATCACTGTTTACATGCTGTTCATTCGCAGCTTTTACTGTTCACACGAAAAATTCCTGCACGTACAGGAGAAACCTGTCCCCAGAAGATTAAATAAACCATTTTCATTTCAGAAAATTTCTGAAGAAAATACTTGAATAAACTAACACCACTCTAGAGCCTACCAAAATATTTTTGACCTCTTTTTCATCATCCAAAAATCTAGAATAATTCGGCCGTACGTTTTGCTAATAAACTTAAAAAGTTTATATCTCATGCACCCTAACTCCGAATCTCATAATTCTTCCACCAAAAATATTCTAAAATAAAACCGTACATATTTAATTTATTTTCCTAATTGTATGGTGATTGTTACAAATGCCTCTCATTCGTGTTTTGTCAACAAACTTAAAAGGTTAACTTTATAACTCATCTATCTTAACTTCAAATCTTGTAATTATTCCACCAAAAATCATCTAAAACAAAAACCCTACATATTCAAATTATTTTTCCTACTTTTTCAGAATGGATCGTTACAAATGCAAATAGCTTTTTTCTTCAATTATAACATGGTATGACCTAGATCTACAATAAAATATGATTACAGACCCATCCATCGTTTTTTTTTTTTTTTTTTAAAACTAACTATATATCTATTTGTATGTCGATAGTTTTAGTACAAAAAATATAATTATATCCATTGTAACTCTGAATTTCATAATTCTTTCACCAAAAATCTTCTAAAATAAAAGCGCACATATTCAATTTATTTTCCCTAATTTTCGGTAATTATTTACAAATGTCTCTCATTTGCGTTTTACTAATAAACTAAAGAAGTTTATAACTCATCCATCCTAACTTCCTGCAGGCCATTACCTAATTCTTCCATAAAAAATCTTTTAAAATAAAACCCTACATATTCAACTCATTTTTCATAATTTTTGGTAACTGTTATAAATGTAAATAGCCCTCTTCTTTAATTATAACATGGTACGATGTGGACCTACAATTAATATGATTACGTCCTCTTAGCCCGATTTTTAAAACTAACATATATCTATTTGTTTATCGATAGTTTTCAAAAAAAATATAATTATATCGATCTTAACTTTGAACCTCGTAATTCTTCCATCAAAAATCTTTTAAAATAAAACTCTATATATTTAATTCATTTTTAGTGCCTTTTTTACTTATTGTTACAAATGTAAATAGCCCTCTTCTTTAATTATAACATGGTATGATGTCATCAACCTAAATTAACATAATTATGTCCTCCTCTATTTTAAAACTAACATATATCTATTTATATGTCGATAGTTTTAGTAAAAAATATAATTATATCCATCCTAACTTCGATCCTCGTAATTCATCATAAAAAAATCTTCTAAAATAAAACCCTATATATTCAATTCATTTTTCATAATTTTCAGTAATTGTTATAAATGCAAATAGCTCTTTTCTTTAATTATAACATGGTACGACGCGTGACCTACAATTAATATGATTACATCCTCCTATTTGTATGTCAATAGTTTTATTAAAAATATATATTATATAACCCCCTGTAAATAACAACACCTGATAAAATAAAACTATAACTAGCGAAGACCGCATAAAATAGTATTCTAGCAATTAAATATGCTAAAGATCGATAAAACTAAATAATATTTACAAATAAATAGTTTGTAATTTTTAAAAAAATTCACCAATATATGAATAATTAAAGAACATAAAATTAATATGAATAGACATATTAAAACTTAAATTCTTATAACATCAACAAAAATAAAAATTGTATAATGTCATTACCCACAAAATAGAAATGTTTCAAATAATTTAAATGACACATATTATTTGTTACATCAAAGTTGATGTTTTGAACATTACTAATCGTCGTACATACAAGTTTTGAATGGCTTTGCAGGTGCTTTGTTATTTAATATATTACATTACCCACTTAATACAAATATACACACTCTAAACCCTTAAATCCTCACCAATTTTATTGTAACACATGTTAAACCATTCAAAAAAAAAGGAGGGTCACTTTAGCGCGGCAACGCCGCGCCTAGTTCTAGTTCTTTTTAAAGAGTAGTACAGCCCAAGTGTGGTACTCAAAGCCCAGACCGTGACTCCATGCGTGACACATGGGCTTTCGTCTTTGATACGTACATGGGCCGACCAAAATTTCCAGCCCGAAACAATGGAACCCAGCCCAACCTCACCGTTATCTGCCGAGGGCAGCCAGACGGACAGACCCGCCCGAGGCACCACCAGATCGACGACGACGACCTGACCGGACCTTGTAGTATTTCTCGGTAGTCCTAGGGCTGGCTTGCTGCCATACCTGAAGGTGTAACTTCATTCTTTTTTTGAAAATCGTTAGCAACAATTACTTTTTTAACAAATCTTTAGCAACAATTACCTGAATGGTGTCAGGAATGGAACTTGAGATTTGCTCCTCTCCCTGCCTCCCTGGACAAACATACGTATGACCCAGCACAGCCAGCTCATGGGCCGCAGGCATGGTAAATTGGTGAGCGTTGACTTCTTAAGGCCACGCGTCCCGGCAATGGTCAAAATCGCATCGAATCGAGCATGCATATACGTACACGACGCAGGTTGAAATTCACATTCCCGAACAAAAAAAAAAAAGGTAGTTCGTACGGAGTTGGTTAATTCGATGGGCTGAATTTGAATTCCACGATGGACAAAATACATTCTTGCGTGCCGCCACCGTGGCACACACTACACGTTCCAAGCTCCATTCACCCGCGTGCAAACCGTGCAACAAACCGCCCACGACGCACCCCAAAAAACGTTACACTTGCACCCCCCACCGAACTGAACACACACAGGGCCTTCGTCAGTTTCGTTTTTCCACAGGACTAGCTAGCTAGTTGTACTGGAACACGGTCGTCCGCTCCGGCCAGACCGCGGCGAACGCGGCCGCCTGCGCCGGCGCGACGACGTCGAGCCGCCACGCGAGGAACTGCGGCGGCACAGCCTCGGCGTCCGCGACGTCGCCGCCGCTGCCGCCGCCACACGGGAACGCCGCCGGCCCGTCGCAGCCGCCGTAGGGCACGGGCGCCGCCCTCCCGGCCGCATGCCGCCACCGCCGCGCCGTACTGCGCCCGCTGCGCGAAGTAGCCGCACCCGCCCTGGTCCATGGCGGCCGCCGCCGTCGCAGTCGCTGTCGCCGTGGCCGCCGCGCGCCGCTCCTCCTTCTTGAACCTGATGCCGCAGGCGTTGCACAGGGACTGCATGCATGCAATGCATCACGGACAGAAGATACGCATCGATCAGCGCGCTTGCATAGGGTAGTAGGAGTACAGTAGAAGTATGCATGGCTAGTTCATGCATGCATGGGGATATGGGACAGGACGACCAAAGTGTCCCGCTGGCATATATGGGAGACCGCGCTGGTTTTCTGCTAGCCGACGTGCAAAAACTGTCAGTGGCAGACGACACAATGCTGGTTCGTCGTGCCGTGCGTGTCTCACGTGACAAGGGATGTCGTGATGCGATGCGATGCTATTCCTGTATCACGTTCACACTGCATGCCTTGTTTGTTCATCCATTAAAATTGGCTAGTGCACTTGACAATTCCTAGTATTTGCTAGTTATCATAATTTTAGTTGCAAACTATACTATACTAGTAGTAAACTGAAATGGTGCTCAAGATTAATGAAAAAACTGCAAGGATGCTAGCAAGTAGCAACCGCTAAAAGCCTTGTTTCAGCGTCATTTGGGAAGAAGACAGGCGAGGTCGAGGAGACGACGATGGGGACGCGTAAGGCATACCTTGGGGCCGCGGGGTCCGTTCCTCCACAGCGGCGTGGACGAAGGTGCCGCAGTTGGCGCAGCGGCGATCCACGAGCATCGGGTCCTGCCCGTGCCCATGCCCAGCGCACGGCACGGCGGCGCTCTTGTTTCATGGTGGCGGCGGCGGCGGGAGAGGGCCTGCTGCCGCCCTGGCAGCAGCAGCAGAAGCAGTAGGACTGATCAGCGGCGGCGGCGACGTCCCACGCCATGGTGCCACAAGACGACGCCGACGCCAGGCACGGCGGGCGCTGCTTGGCGGTCTCGGCGGCGGCGCGGCGCGAGGACGGCGTGCCGAGCGACAGCGTGCAGTCGACGGAGCCCGTGGAGGAGGAGGACGGGGACGACGGGGAGGTGGTGACGGAGCTGTGGCTGTCGTCGTCGAACCCGTCCACCGCCGGCGCGAAATGGTGGCCGGTCTTGGTGTCGGGCAGTGGGAAGAAGAGCGAGAAGGTGGTGGAAGCCGCGGCCATGGTGTCAGGGACAGCGGCCGCGATGCTCTGGTTGCGGGTGCTGCTGCAGTGGCGAAGCATGGTCCGGAGCGATGCCACAGTGTGGTGGGTTTTAAAGCGAGGCGGCGGCGCCGAGGAGGAGGAGATCCGGAACTGAACTGGGGCTTGGATACTGGGACGCCCCTGGTGGACGGCAGCAATGCAATGCAGGAGCTCTAGCTGCTAGGCGAGGCACCAGCAGGCAGGGCTGGCTAGCTAGGATTTATAGGATCAGATTCGCTGTGCAGAGGTCGATCTGCTCGATCGCCTCGTTGATGCCCATGCCACTGGGAAACAAACAAAAAGGCAAATTGTATTTGGTAAAAAGCTTGCGTGATTTACAACAAAACTGTGTAATTAGTTATTTTTTCACTAACATTTGCTCCATATAATACTGATGTGATGGCTGCTGCCAACTTTCAAGTGAAACTGCGGTTAAACTTTATTTGCTTTGAATGCCCCTAGTTACATTGCATGCCCAGCTTGGCACTGTAGGAGGGGAGGAGGAAGAAAGGAAAGGATTAGGCACACGCACAGGGGGCCGGGCAGCACCCAATGAGTACACCGTTGAAGCTGAAGAGAGGGCCCGGTGGTGCGCGCAGTGGCCACTGGTCAGGTCAGTCAGGCTCGACGCGACGAGCTGGCCGGCTGACTGGTCGAAGCAGGCCTGACCGGTGGATCCCCGGGACAGCGCGAGGCGCACTGTTCACCCTATCTATCCAAGCAGTGCCTCTCCTGTGGCAGCCTGCCGGGCAGTAGCCATAGCAGCAATCCGTAGGGAGAATCAATGGAGCAGGGCCAGCTGCAGGCAGGATAGCATCAGCTAGCAGGACTAGCTGTAGGAGTAGAGTGCCAGCGAGAAGACCGAGGTAAGAGAATCGAGGCCCGGCCGCCTGGGGGACAGACGGAGGAGGACGACGGCCGGCCGTTGTCCTTGGAACTGGCAACGATAACGATCGAGCGAGCCATCAGCCGGGTCCCATGCAATGACGAGCGACTGTTCCTGCCCGGTCCTTACGTCACACAACAAGACCGGAGATCAGGCATCCATCGCAGACACACCGTCTCGTCTCTGCCCTGAAACGCCTCGTACGGTCCTGCGCACTGCACCTGCTGCCCTGCTGGGCGTACTACGCCCATCCCGGCCTCTGCCCGGCCGCTGACACACGGGCCGAGACGCGCGACGCATCGGCGGCGGGCGGGCGGGCGGGCGAGCCGGAGGCCGGAGCCATGGCCGGGCGCGCGGTCAAAAGCCGGGGCTCACCGAGCCGCCGAGGCATGTGACCCATGGAACAGTCTCCGACGCACGCGGACGGACGGGGGTCCGCGCGCGTATCCGAGTGAGTACGTACGCCTACTACTCTACGCATCGGCTCGCCCGCCCGCCGGCGCGGATCGCGATGCTGCCGCTGCCGCTGCCGCAGCACGGTGGCGGATGCGCTGTTGCCGTGCCACCGGGATCCGTACCCGCGCGCCAGCGCTGCCCCGGCCAGTCCCATCACCGAGGCCGGCGAGGCCCCGCGCCCGCGCGCGTCCGTCCCTCCCCTCCCAGCCACACGCCCGCCGGCCGTGCCGTCCCGGTTGCTGGCGTTGCTGCAGTGCCCTGCGCTGCGCTGCCACCGTACTACGTATTACCGCCGGGCCGGGACGACGCGGATGCGTGCGCACGGCGCTCCGCCCGCCAGGCCACCGCCGGGGCCGTCGTCGTACGTACGCGGCGGCTCACGGGGCCAGGGGCCCCCTGCCGTTAGCGCCAGCGCGGCTGGTACGGCCGGCCATGCGACGTCATGGTGTCATCGACGCGTACGCGCGTGTCGCGCCGCCGTGCGGGCGGGTGGCGGCGAGCCGGCCGGCGAGCGTGGTCCGTCCTCCTCCACCGCAGTCCGCACTGCGCGCGGCGGTCCTGTGGTGACCGCACGCTGCCGCCCTGGCAGCGACCGGCCCACCCGATGGATCAATGCAACGCAATGCCATGCGACTGCGTACGTGCGTGCGTGCTTGCTCGCCGTCCGGTCCGGAGCTAGCTAGCACGGTGCACCGGCCGGCCGGCGGATACGTACACCCATGACATGTCGCCGTTGAGTGGCGTACAACGTACGAGCCGTGTGATTCTCCAAGACGATGCTGTACGTCGTCACCGGCGGCCCGTCGCGGATGCCGATGCGCGCTGCACTGCATGCGTTCCGTACCAGTACCACGGAGAGAGTGTACCTGCCACTGCCAGCACGGGGGGGATTCTTCTCAGGTTCTGAATAAAGCAGGCGTCATGGATTAGTTACGTGCAGAAGAAATTTCCAGGCACGGACTACTTTGATTTACCTTCCCTGCCGGACTATTTTTTTGTAAAAAAAATAAAAAATGGAATGTTTTATACACCAATTACGTATCGCTAACAATTGTATTCGTCAATATTAGCCATGATTTGTTCGTAGAGTACCTTAGAGTAGTTTCTCAGTATGACTTCATCTCTGTAAAATTTATATTATAGGAGATATGATTTTAGGACTCATAAATAAATTTCTTGTTTTTTTACATGTCTTCGCCTTTGGCCTTTGCCTTTGGTCGTAAGGAGAATTACACGTTCTGTGGTACATACAACTATGTGTTTCGGATCTAGGAGCTCGGACGGCTCAATAATCAAGCCAAGACTGCTACAAGGGAGAGAAAGAATTAGCTATAGGAAACAAGACGGATAGGTGTGGCCGAATATTAGTTAAGGGAGGGAAAAAAAATATATCTTTTGGCTGAAAAGTGGGACCCAGTTTGTATTGAGGTGTGTTATTGGCCACCGTACCTGATAAATCAAAAAAAGGAATCCAACCACACTCGTTACTATGTTAGGGAGTTGTGCTGAAGAGCTGTTAGAAACGCTCATGAGTAACAAATGCTTCATGAGTTGCACAATATGGCCACAAAGTGATCAGGATCGTGTTTCGTTCGTGCCTTGGCCGTCCTGCCTGACCAGCATATGAGCTTGGCTCCAAGCATCTGAAATCGGATGCCTAGGAGCGATGCCTAGCTCAAACAGCTATGCCTAGCAGCCAACCAAACAAACGCCAATGCAAGTCTTTGAATGGCTCAAAAGTGCTCTCACGAGCTAATACAGTCTCGGTTCTCTCCAATCAAAATGGTGTTTCATAAGTCCCATTGAAGGAATGAAGAGGAGATCTCTCAAGGCTTGCTTGAATGTTAGAGGAAGTGAAGTGCATCTGATGCCCCGCAAACTAACTACTATTGGTAGCTTCTTGTTTGTCACCACCGACATCTATATTCACAGTACCATTATGTCCTCATTGCTCACTCTCAGGTGGTTCCGCCACTACTAGTTCTGTCTCAAATTTACTCTGATGATGCTCGAACATCTAACTATAGACAATAAAGATAGTATTCATTAATAAAACCAAAAATGCTTGACTTGAGTCAACTTTATATCATGGATTTAGATAGCAGGGCTATAGCGCTGCTATAGATTCTAGAGAGAAGCTAGGTTATCTTTCTTTTTCCCCGCTATATCTATGATCACTATATTACATTTTTGCGCCCCCTAAATTGTTTAGTTGTAGTTGTAAAACAACGTCACTATTTCTTTCTTTTTTTTTTTTGCTTCTAGAGTGACAATTTAGTTATTACTCCGTGTCTACTTATATTTTGCTACTAAATTTGGTCTTTGGGGAACTTCAACACTTGAGTTTGATGAAACATGCTATAATGCTATATTAAATAACGTTTCCCAGAACCTAAAGCCTTGAAAACATATTTTTGTTCAACAAATTTCATGATCTTGTATTTTTTATGAATCAGTTATTACTTGTATTTTCTGTGTGGTTTCCTTAATAAATGCTATCTGTCAAATAGCTTTGTACCTTGTTGCCACGCCCACAATTTTAAGCACTCGTTGCCACGCCAGTAGCTCACCGTTTGCTTGGCCACGAGACTCCGCCCTTGACGGCCGGCCGGCAGCTCGGTCTGATTGAAAGTGACCAAGGGATTCCAGGAGCACAGGTAGCAGCAGGTGTAAGCAAAGAGGCCAGGGCGGTCAGAAAACACAGACTGCTCCAGCAGCAGAGCTCCAGAGAAACAGCAGACGCGTTTTTAGCTAGCTTCAAAAAAGCCCAACCAAGCACTGCAAATGCCCAGTCTAAAACGCGCATCGGTCGGTCTGTTCCCGTCGTCGGTCGTCGTCTCGCTCCCGGCTTTTCATGTATGGCCGCCGATGCCGATTAGCTCGGGGTACAGTAAGCATGCAGCAGAGTCTCGTCTCGACGACCCAAATTGCATTGGCCAAATTAAATCCACGATAAATCATGCATGCATGCATGCGTCCCACGTATACAGCGACCGACGAGCTCAACGGACACTCACCGGCTACCGGGCGATGTCTGTTTCCTTGTTCCGATCTCCTTCCTCGAGTCAATCAAACAAAGAAAAGGACTAAAGAGGGCGAGCTCAGATTCACGAGGAAAAGGAGCGGTAATGCACATAACAATGCTGCTCCATGCTTAGCCTTGGATTGTGATGAAATTCGCGATTTTTTTTTCTTTTTAAAAAGATCGTGGTGATTTTAAAACAGTTTGGGCGGGCATTGTGATTAGTGGGGTCGGCAACATATAGTAGTACTAGGCTACACTAGGTAGCAGTTGTTTAAGTGATGATGAGCGTAGCTTGATAATAACAAGGGCTTGCACGTGTGACGGCCAAAACATTCAGCGGATCAATGGATCTGTCAGTTCGGATTCAGTAGAATAATAGTATTCACGCATTGTTTGTTCTTTGTTCCTACCTGCAGGTGCATGCAGATTGGTTCTTCGCCCAAGGAGGTGGAGATTATTATTGTAGAGAAGCACTACTGGTACTAGTACTGATTTGTGTTCAAAAGACTGTCTCTGTCGTCGCCTAAAAAGTCCCTCGAGATTGCTTTAAGAAGGCTTTGGCGCGCTAAGCACGAGAGATGTATCAAGAGCATCTTTTGAGATGGGTTTCAGCATGCAGTTTGCAGCGTCCTCTTTGTAATGTACCGTACCCTTGGATAGCAGGAGCTGGTAGGTACCGGAGTTTTTTTTCAACATTCAACATTGCATGCAATGAATGCATGCATGTATCGACGTCTCATGCAACACATACCAAACCGTGGCATACAAAACATGCATACAGTAGGAGCCAATATGATGTTCTCACTCCTCAGGGATGAGTCACGTGAGGAGATATATATATGGTCTCTTCATGATCATAGTAGTACGTACGACGCGAGTACCTGAAGCAGCTGTTGTCATTATGGTAGAAGCAGTAGGTGCAAAAGGTTGCAACTCCAAACCTTATTAGTTCAAATATTTATACTATTTTTCAAAAAATTTAGAAAAATAATATAAATACTTAAACTAAAGAGGTTTAGAGGTGCACCTAACACTCACCAATTTGCAGGTAGAAGAAGCAGTAAGAGAAAATTGCGATTTTTTTTTTTTTACCGGCCGAAACAGTGGGCTTCGCAACTTTATCATCACAATCGTTGATTTCGCAGAAATACCAGCTGAATCGTGTGCATATATTAATATTGGAGAGCCGCAGGTCTGAGCGCGCACTGGCCGGATGGCTGGGTTGCCGCTGCAGCTAGTGGCTGATGTGTCTACCTTAACAAATTCTTAAAAACTTTATATACATACATCACGCACTAAAGTTACCCATTCATTAGTCCGGCTCCTACTAGGCAGAGAAGATCCGGCGAGGTGCATGAGAAATGAGATGATGAGATCTCTCTGGTCTCTGCAAGTCTCGCCTTGAGAACTGAGGCATGCTGTTGTCCTGTCTAGGCATACATACACCCTGGCACCCTCCAATGGACCAATACACACTGCTGTTGCTGCTGCACACATGTACACCCCAGTCGCAAAAGGACCCTCAGTCCTCACCATGCCACACCTCTACGAACTCAAATCCGACGTCGTGGCCCAACCCAAACGCACTGCATGCCCGAAACACCCAAACCGTTAAAAAGACCAAGCATGGAATGGAATGCCCTGCCGGCGGCTGGCATCCAAAGCGGCTCAGCTGGTCGTGCCTTTCCATGGGCATGCTGCCTGCACTGTGCTTGGTCTTGGTAGCAGCATGCCGTCGTCGTCGTCCACAGAGACAGAACATATACAAACCGACTTGTCTAGGTAGCCGTAGGTCTACGTACGCGGCGGGACCACCGTCAGCGTCTGCGCATCCATCGGCCTTACGTCGGCGGCGTTGTTTCGCCGCCGGCCGCCGCAGCTTTGACCGGGTTCGCCCCGCCGCTGTCGCCTTGTCGCCTGGACAAACCGAGGGAGACGGGCAGGGCCCCCAATATATATCCTTTGGGCCAGGTTTGCCGACGACCAAAATACGTGGGCTTTCTTTTCTAGGCCCAGCAGGCTGGATTGCTCACAAGTTCGTCTCCGAACTCAGCATCTTGCGGGATAAACAAACAGACAAGTATTAGTAACATCTGATTAGTCCCATATCGGCCCCTTAATCTTGCGTGCGCTTTAGGAGGGGGTACAAAACAACCCCCTCCTCGACCTTGATCCTTACTTACCTGGACGGGGTCTATTGCCGATCAAGAAGGGCAATGGCCTAGGCTAGCGGCCTCCATTGCACTTGGGAGGAGTGCTAGCTTACCATCTCCCTAAGTGGGAGAGTGGACGTCATAATTTATGGCAGAGGGGGTACGCGTTCGCGCGGCCCCTACCAATATTGAATTGAATTTTGTTTTATTTATTTCTTTAATTTTATAGTTATTTTATAGTTATTATTATTTTATTAGGTGTATTATGTAATTTTATAAAATTTTAAGTAATTTTAATATAAAATATAATAACAATAGTAATATAAAGAATAATTTACATTATACCTTACAAACAGATTGGCTTGGAATTGGTGTGAACCAATCGAAATTTGAGGAGATGCAATAACTGCTTCAAGTTTGATCTTTTTTTTTGGCTTCTTCGGATTCCATGTTTGAGTTCAACAAAATGGCTTAACATTTCTCAAAAGAAAAAACAAAATAGCTAGCAGACGGGCCAAAAAAATTTAGACATTGAATTGCTCTTTCAGCCCGATGCCGCCTCCAGTTGAGTTGGGCCTGAAGGGCCTTTTCTCGCAGTCGCATGGTTTAGTGAAGTTGACCGTGCTTCGTTTGCCACAACTGGGTCCCCGAAGTTGGTGGCCTGCAGTGTTTGACTGGGCACGGTGGGCAACACATGGCTTCCTGATCTCCGGCGGCGCGGCGGTGTAGCGTGGGGAGGGAGACCTGGCGGTGTGTCGCTGCCGCTGTGTTGATAGCCTCACATGCACAGCTTACAACCTTGCTTCTTTCTTGGCTTCTTGATCTCCGGGCCGCCGGCGTTACATTGAGAGCGCCGGACGCGGCGATGGATCAAGCCCCTGCTATCCGGCGTACGCCATTGCCGCCTCCGGGTCGACGGAGATTATGCCAACGTTTGAGTAGAGGGTGGTGGCGCGCGCCTGACACCGATTTCAAACAAAAGGTACGCAATCCGATTCCCCTTCACCAGTTCAGTTTGCCGCTGCATAATCATGCCTAGGTTTCAGAATAAATTACTTTTTCCAAACAAAAATCATGCCTTGATATTTAGGCTCCGCGTAGTTCATGATCACTTATAGGAAGGATCGGTGACTCCGACCGCATGCAGGCAAGAAATACCACTGGTACAAATTTGCTCAAAATTTATTTTCCCCAAAATTCTAATGTGTGTCCGGTGTTTAACCGGACAGATTATAGCTGACGAATACAATAAATAAATTGCTCTCCCCCACAACCCGTGCAAGGGTTGAATGCCTTCTGCTACTATTCCATCGTACCTTACACATATATAAACACGCCTTCTACGATGGCGTCATATTGTACAATGTAATGTACAGTCGTATGAACACTGAAGATGGTACATCCAAGCAAAGAATGGCTGCAAGATTGCTGCGGAATTCATGAACTGAATGGCCCCGCGGCATGACTCAATAGCACATGGTTGGTTCTCATACCTAGATCATAACGTGTCAGCGGAATGAGAACGCGATTTCCTCTAGCGTTCTTCCCTTGGTCTCTGGTACCCACAAGCACACGAAAATGAGGGCCATGGTAGACACAGCGGCATAGATAGCAAAAGTTCCTGATCAAAACAACACAACGTGAGATCCAATGTCGCAAGGGAAAGCACATTCTTCAAGTGAGGGAGGGAAAAAGAAACAGACCTCCACTGCTCCAGTTCAACATCAGGCTTGCCGTCATTGTAATGGCCCATGCTGTCAGCCAGTTCGCAAGGGTCGCAACACTTCCAGCAAGGCTCTTAATGTTAACAGGAAGAATCTGAAAGGAACATAATGCGAATTCATAAATCTCCCCCCAAGTTTGCAAATGCAGTATCTCTAGGCATTTCATTACACATGTGCATCCAGCAGCTAGATAAGCTGCTCACTGTCATTCGTGATTAAATTAATAACTACTAAATACTGGAGTAAGGTAATTTCAATAATTTGAGGTAGGCATAGTTGTCCTCTGGCTAGAGAAAATAACGCAGTTTCTCATGCAATTTGAAGGAGCAACTTACATTGCACCATTTTAAAGAGAGGCTACAGCTATGTTGAAAGGTTGTGGATTTTGGGCTGCAGTATCTCAGAGTGCATGGAATTCACAGCTGAGGACTCCGAGTAAAAGTGCTAAGTGGCACTCAAAATAATTACATAAATATAAGATAGCAAAAGAAACATTAGTGAATTAAAATCTCTGTAAAATATAAAAAGCAAGAGCAAACTATACCTCAGACATAATGATCCAGGGAATTGCTCCCAAGCCAAGAGAAAATGCAATCACAAATGCCTGGAGTAGCAAGAGACAAGGCCTTAAACAAGCTTCTCTCAACAAGGGGGACAAATAGTATGTAATAGTATTGCAACTAACCACAAGTCCAGCCAGTGAAAGCATACTCATCACAGAGTATAAGTGAGAACCAGCAGTTATGTTGTCCTGTTCCAGAATTAAAGCAAGAATGTTTCAGAAAGGAATAACAATGTCAATATACTTTAAGCAATACGACTATTTCAATAGATTGTGCTGCACACAATAGCATGCTACTATTAACCTTTTAAGTGACATTACCTTCACAAAAAATGACACAGAAACAATAACAAGAGTAATGACCATTCCTGTGGTAGAAATCTGAAAAGACAGCTCAATTAACATAACTGGATGACCATGTCCAATAAACAATTGTGATGGTAAGTTGGAAACTAACAACGAGAAGAAGCCTTCGACCAGCTTTGTCAGTCAACCAGGTTGTGACTCCAGTAGCAATCACCTGAAATGATAAGATCCCATTGAGTATGCAGTGTCAAGCCCAAATCTGCTCAAAGTTTGTCTGATAAACAAGGGATGTAACAACTTTAAAATAAATGTACCTGAACAGCCCCCAAACCAAGTGTTGCTAGATTACTGTTTGTAATACCTGTTCAGGAAGATAATTCAGTAAGATTGATTTGATGAAGTATAGGTTCTAGAACTCTTCTTCCTATTTTTTTTATATGTATTAAATGAAGCATTGTGATAGCACCTCCATGCAAAGCATGAATCGAACTGAAACAAGATAACTTTAATTTCCTGGACAAGTTCCAAAATATGCAAGCCAGAAGCATATCTCAATTGCATTAGAATCTACTCTCTCCATTCCAAATTATAAGATGTTGCATTAGAATCTATTCTCTCCATTCCAAATTATAAGATGTTTTGGCTTTTCTAGATACATACATAGTAAAAGCAATGTATCTAGAAAAGCCAAAACATCATATAATTTGGAACGGAGGGAGTAGCATCAGAGATTGATCATGTTTTGAAGAACGTACCGGCAGCTTTGAAGATGCTCGCAGCATAAAATAGAATGCCATTGACACCACTTAGCTGCTGCAGGACAAGGAGACCGATTCCTATCTAAAAACAAGCCAATTAGCAAAACTGCAAAAGATTAAACATTAATATGTAAACAGAGAGTAACATAAGCCACCAACCACAAGAGGAACACTGTATCTCTTCTGCTTGATATCAGCGAACCTTATGGTTGTCCTCCTCCTTGATGACGCTACTGATCTCTGTGTAAAAAAAGAAGATAATTATGAAAATCAAATCTCCTATGGTACATTGTACTGCAAAAAATAAGAGAAATTCTACACCAGTTTTTACAACTAGAAGCAATGCGTTGACAGCTGCACCAGTGTACCATTGAGAACAAGATTAATAACAAAACATATATGTATCTTGGCGCCTGGACCTTGTAGTGTCATCATAATCGTTGTGTTTTTTATGGGGCATCTCCAATGCCAGCAGCTCGAAGAAATTTTTTATCTCATGCCCCTTGCACTATGTGTAGTTGAGTTTAGGTCGTGCTCGATTTTTATTCTGTATAACGGCGTGTTTGTCTTCCTAAAATTAAAATGTTGGACTGAGTCTGTTGTGTGTTTATGTTTGTAAGTACACAGCTCTCATGCATGTCCAAGAAAAAATGTATATCTCTATCTCTATTATAACTAAACTGGACTACTGGAGTTTCCACTATTGATGATTACCTTTATTTCATTTACTTCTGCTGTGATGTCCGTCTGGAATCCTCGCAGAACTTGCAGTGAATATTCAAAATCCTCCATCTTCCCCATTTTTGCCTGAAACAAACAATCTGTTGTATTCAGGTCTTGCCATTAATGCTATGAAAAGATAATAACATGGAATACTTACCAGCCACCTTGGGGATTCAGGGACAAAGAACAGTCCAGGAATCAGGATTGCACAAGGTAAAACGCCTAAAACATGTAGGAGTAACAGAAAAGTAGTTAGGAAAATGATTTGTACAAATAAAACAACCAAAATAGTCAACTGATTGGTGTAATGTAGCATATTGTTGTTTCATATACTACAGCAATGGACTAAAGTTTTACGTCATACCTAGAACAGCAAGAATTCTCCAGGGAACAAACATGCCAAACAGGTAGGCAAGCAATATACCAATTGTGACGGAGAGCTGTAAAAGAAATTATGGATTGGTTCGAAGTTGACAACAACATTGTCAGATCAGAAGAAAGGCTACGCATGAATAACATTAATAAAATGCTGTCATTCACTATAAAATAACTACCTGATTGACAGAACCAAGAGCTCCCCTCTGATCCTGAGGAGCGATTTCTGCAATATAAACTGGTACCTGGAACCATGAAATAGAATTTTCAATCATAAAAGTAAACATTGGCCATAAAAGCATCAAATTATAAGCAACCAAGTTGCAAACTTGTTCTTAAAAACTACATTGTTTAACCAGGAATGCCCTATCGCAAAAACCTGCACCAGCAAGTGGCACTGGAGTTGAAAGGCTACATAGGTATGCTATTTCCATGCAGAGAAATTTACCCATTATCATTCTGATTTTATAGAAAATTAAAACTTGCCTGTACAATATGCAACAAATTGCATATAGAAAGTCAATTGCGCAACAGTAAGTCGACACAGGATTTCAGTCACTTCTAAGTGCTAATAGTCTCATTCGACAATGAAATAAGCATACCATATTATTCTGAACGAGGGTCGGTGACCTTGATTTATGAGTTTTCTTGCCTAGTATTATTAATATTTAATTATGTAACCTAAGGAAGTAGTCTTTTGTTTAAGAGCTATAAACTTTGCACTTTTCTAGTCGACTTGTTATTTAATTTTTGTTTCATCATACCAAGCTATATGACTTAATACACTTACATTTTCCACTAGAGCTTACTGCCTTATGTGTCAGGACTTGGGGCTTTTGCTTGTATGGACTTGTTAAGACGCTAATTATGAAAAGCAGAAATTTCTATTCCAAAAAATACCAAAGAACTCTAATCGTTAGCAGCTGGAAGACGGATGGACATGAAAATGCCACTACAGAGATTTGCTTTTACTAAGAGGGAGGAGAAAAGGGCTGCATACTGTATAGGATATTACACCGACTCCAAATCCTTCTAGCAGCCGGCCCATGAACAAGAAGGAGGAATCCTGAATATACACCAAATTAGAAGTAAATAAACATTCCAAGATTATTATCATATTGATGAGCAAAGAAAATCAGCAGCAGGAGCATGGAAAAATTACGGTAGCTGAACTTACTTTCGCGAATGATATCGCAAGCCACCCAATTATGTTTGGAATTGCAGCAATCATGAGAGACTACAAGGCCAAGCAAAGAATTCAATCAGTGCACCAGTCTGAAAAATCATCACAGGCAGATCTTTCAAGGTTCCCATTAACAAAGCTAAGCTGGCACTTTTCAACCTCCTACAATATTAATACTGATCTCTGCATGCTTAAACTAGCTGGTACCTTTTAATACTGATACTGTGCATGCTTAAACTAGTTGCCACCTTTTAACCTCCTATACAGTACTTAATACTGATACTGTGCAGGCTTAACAATGATTCAGTCTGTTCTATTACATTGTGTTCCATGATCTGATCTAGCAGAGACAAAATAAGATGGTATTCTCACCCCCTTGCGTCCGATATACTCTGCAAGTTGCCCACTGGATATGGCGCCGACCATTGCCCCTACATTTGATAACGATCCGAAGAGCGAGAACTGCATAGAAAAAAAGAAAAGGGCAAACAGCATCAAGTCAAGCAAGTGTAAACATTACAAGGGACTGACGAAGGTATGCAGCATTAACGAGGAAACAACGCCGGGTTCACCTCGGAGAGTGAGAGGCCGAGGTCAGCAATGATGGCGTCCTGCGTGGGAGAGGAGTAGCCGCAGGTGAAACCGAACTGGATGGGACCTAGAGCGACGATGAGCGTGCAGAGCGTCGCTGAGATAGCGACGTCGCGAATGGAGAAGGCAGAGGAGCCTAGGCGCTCCATGAGGCTGGACTGCCGCGAGCCCATCATGCCGCCCGCCGGCGGCATGCGGTACCAGCTCCCGGTGTTGAGGAGCGGCTTCCGCAGGTCGGAGGCGGAGGACGTCCTGCCGCCATCCTCCCCGCCACTCTCCTGGTCCCGAAAGCTCATGCCTGAGCCTCAGATTCTTCTCGGCCGCACCGCAACGGACAATGAATTGCTGCGAGCAGCGTCCGGCGATCCCGAGCGCTGGTGGAGGAGAAGCAAAATTGGATCTGGTTGAATGATTGATTGATGGATTGATTGAGAGAAGGCAATCCACCCACGCAATCGAGCTGGGATAACTCACCGACTTGATTGAGGAACGGAAAAGAGGCCGGCCCGGTGGATCTCCGGCGAGAAGGGGAGAGGATCCCTGGAGAGACCGGCGGCCTGGTGTTACGCTGCGCGCGCTGCGCCCGTCGCGCGCTTCGCCCGCCGCCGCTTCCGGGGTTGGTCCTGTCTCCCCTGTGTGACTGGAGTTTGATTGCGGTCTGAAGAGAGGAGAGATTGGAGGGACCACGGACGGACAGGGAAGAAGGTAGCCTCGGTTTCTTCCGGTTTTTCTTTTCGACCGTGTGTCCGTGTCCACCTGGGCACCTGCGTGGGGAGATCTGGGTGAGCTGGATACGACAGGGATTTGGGGATGAGGCCACCTGTGCATGCTCTGAATGTTCTAGCCTGTCTCTTGGTACCCACTTGGTAATTTTTTTACTTTTATATCTTAGCACCCCAATAGATATACGTCCTCCGTCCCTTATTAATTGTCGCTTTGGGTGTTCATGCACAAGTTTAACTTGATTTATAGAAAATACGTGCAATATTTATATCTCTAAATAAATTTGTTAAAAAACTAGATCAAAAAATCTTTCCGATGATACTAATTATGATACTAATTGATGATATTTACTATTTACTAAAATTGCCGGTAGTTGTTTCCTAGAAAGCGCAAGCGACAATTAAAAAGGGACGGAGGGAGTACATTCTTAAGGGGTGTTTAGATGTTTAGGTCTTCTTTGGCTCACGGGTATATCATAGGTGAAACGAATGAAAGGATTGGGATAGGATTACTGACGCCATCATGCCTTTGGGTGGACCGTAGGTGAAACGGAGGAAAGGATTCGGGAGGATTCCTCTACTCACAGCACGATGGGAACGAAAACATCTGCCCGAACCTCTTGTTTGCACGAAGTCCGAGGTCCGGCGGCGGCGGCCGTCCACTTCCCCGCCCCCCTCCTCTCTACGCTTTCCTTCCTTTGGGGCCACGCGCGGGGATTGGACGCCGCTACCACGGGATTTGGCGCCGGGGAGCGCGCCTTCCCGGATGAGGTGGCGGTTTCGGGGACCGCTGCGGGCGGATTCTTGTCCGCCAAACAGCGTCTGGGGACGCGTTTTTTCCTTATCCGATGCGCATGGTCTTACCCACTTGGTAATTTTACTTTTAGGGCTCCTTTGGCTACGGGTGAACGCAGGAAAGGAAAAGGAGATTCCTCCGGAACCGAGAGAGGGCAGCAACAAGTACAATACGATTCCTCCGGGAACCGTCGCCTCTCCTCGTCGCCTCCTGGGTCCCAGGACTCCCTTCGCTCGCTCCGTCGCCTTTCACTTTGTCCCCCTCCTCGTCCCCTCCCTCGGCTCCATCTCCCTTCCTCTCTCCCTCTCGACGCAGGGCGGGTCCGCCGAAGCTTGCCGGGAGGTGCGGCGGCGCCCCTCCCCCGGGGCAGCGTCTGGCGGCGCCCCCTCCCCGCCGCGCCTCCCTCCCCGGCGGCGGTGGAGTTCTTCCGGCCGCGGCGGGCTCGAGCGGCGGTGGAAGCCGAGCGGGAAGGGATGGATAGGAGGGAGGAGAGGGATGAGGAGGGGGCAGCCGCCAGGGAGGAAGGGAGACCCGGAGCAACGGACAGGTTTGCCTCGGAATGCATCCGGAGGAATCTGGATGTTTTTTTCCGTGGTGTTGTGAGGGAGCTTTTGGAATGGAATCCTGCGTTTCTGTGTTTCTATGATTCTTGCCAAAGGAATGATGATGTCATCAATCCCATAGGGAAAGGCCTTAACCATATGTTGGAAGGGACGTTCAAAACACTTATATTTTAAATACATAATTTTTTATCCCTCCATCCCGGGAAAGCGCAATTATAAGACTCTTAAAAATTATGTTTGGTTATTATTTAAAAAATTTATATATATTATAAAATAAATAAATTATTATTAAAGTATTTTAAATGATAAAATAATTCATAACAAGATACATAGTATTTACGTAAAAAATTTGAATAAACGAATGGTCAAACACGATGTTTGAAAGTTAAATTGCAGTCTTTTTGTGGAATTAATTTTTGAGGTGTTTTTATGGAAAAATTTTTTGCTTGTACTCCATAAATGTCGAGAGGAATGTAGGAAGGATGTTTCGAATTAATAAAAAAATAAATTACAAAACTCATTAGAAAACATGAGAACTATGAGACAGTTTTTTAAGTATAATTAATCCGTCATTAACAAATGATATCATTCGGTAGCTTCAGCTTCACCTGACAAATGCGTTGTTTTAATACTCAGCCTGTTTAAGCATGACTAAATGGCAAACAAGCGACTATTTATTTACCGTTTAGGATAAATTCTGCCAGCATGAACTTAATTATGTGCTATGTATAGTGTGCTAACTTATATGGAGTATATGATAATGACCGACTTGTGCATTCATTCACAAATGCTCTCAATCAATCATGGCTTGAAGTGTTGATTGTTTTACTCCTATAACTTACCTTTTGCTTTGCATATGTTTAGTGTGGTAGAAATCGAGTATGTACAATGATCATCAATACTCACAAGCTTTTAGGAATATCTTGATCAATAAACTTGTAGAGGAGGAATGAACTAAAACTGGACCAAGATGATTAACTTTCATATAGTGTAGGAAAAAAGTATTGCAAATGAAGGAAAATGACCCCATTACCATCAACAATTATGGTGAGTTGTGAGAAAACTACACTTGTTGAAAATGTAGGAAGAAGCAGAAAGTGATTTTGTTATGATGACTGAATATGACGGGATATGAAAAAATATTGTAATATGAAACGTTTATGGACTTTAGAGTGTGTTTGGCAATAAGAAATATTTTAAATTATGATGGAGCTTTAGAGTGTCTTTGGCAATAAGAAACATATCATATTCTCAGTAGAATCAACAGTCACCGCCAAACGCAACAATGAGAAATATTTCAGAGAGCATCATTTGGAATCAGTTTTTTATTGGCAAGAGAAACACCCAAAACCTACTTTGTCATTATTCTAGTTCTAGTTTTAAAAATTTAATGAGCTAGTCAAATGGGTTTCATATTTATGGAGAAAATCTAGATCTAAAACATTTTTAGGAGAATTAGATTCCTACTAAACATAACCTTAGTTAGCTTTAGTTCTAGCTTCTTCATGAATTATATAAGGAGCTATTTTTATCACACTATTATTAAATAAAACAAACTAAAAGTGGATGGCTCCAGCTCATCCATGCATCATATCAATAAGATAGAATAGTGTAAACCAAACATGGCCATATATCCTTGTTTGTCTATGGACTTGTTTATTTGTAAATTATTTTTTTTGTTGAAGAGCATACGATTTGTGAACTTATTTGTTGTTGTGCTAGTGCTAGGCTAGCAGCTATAAGTTTCTCTTTCCTTGATGTTCAAATGTTCATTCGTGTCATGTTGGCTGGCACATGAATGTACATGTAACATGTGACATTCTTGCTACAAGAAAGGGTGTCCGACATCACTAACATGCAACCCAACAACACTGCTAGTCTATTGTTAGCTGTAGCCTTGCTCGCGTCACTACTTTTGCTGAGAATAATTAGCATGAATTGGTCATATAGACATTGTCCTTGTTATGGTCTATATAGACAATGAATTATTTATATTTATTTTATATACCCATATCTTTTTGCTGAAATTATTTGTTGTTGTGTTAGTGCTAGGCTAGCAAAAATATAGTTTCTCTTCCCTTGATGTTCAAATGTTCATTTTTGTCATGTTGGATGTTACATGAAGCTACGGCTTAGTATGCGACATTTTTACCATAAGGACAAGGGTGTCCGACATCACCAACATGCAACCCAACAACACTGGTAGTCTAATTATTAGCTGTAACCTTGCTCGCGTCACTAGGTCCCCAAACTGAGAATAATTAGCATGAATTTAAATTATTTGCAATCAAAATGATCTTGACTTAAGTACAGTCCTTGTTACTGTCTATTCAGCAGCAAATTTACACCGTACCTATTTATTTTTGTATATCCATATCTTTTGCTACCACTTTTATTACTGCTTGTCCTGCTTCTAGTCCTTTTTTCTATAAAAAAATATGGCACAAAAAAATGGAAGAAAATGTTTTCCATCCACTCTTGTCTATTTTTTCTGGTGGTGTGTCAGATGTTACATACGCAACTCTTAGTGATAACTCGATGAATTTTACCATATGGACATGTACGGTGTACCCCAGTGCATGCATGCTTAAATCCTTCTTACGCCTGCATTTGTAACCTGTTATTTATAATAATATGACAAAAGTATATGCCATTTTTAAAAAAAATACAATTAACTCTATCTGCCCTCCCAAAAGGGCAATAAGTTATGTTTTGGGTATATTTTAAAAGTTGCTCTTTGGAAAGAAAAGATGGATTCTATTCTTATAGCTATTACAACCTATCACCCTTTTATCAGATGATTTTTTTATTTACCAGCTTTTGATAAAACTACCAAGAGAGGGTCAAATGGCAAGAATTCCATGTGTTGTCTTAGCTTAAGGGCAAAATCTCTAGAGATTACTCATTGGAGGCAATTTATATTGCTATAAGGTTTCAAGTGGCCTTGACAAGCTTATTTCTATATTGTAATTTTTTAAAACTGACATAGCAATTTTTTGCATAAATAACTTATAGTATATTTATTTACATTAATTCTTTTTCTTTTGAAAACCCCACTCACTCGTCCCCGCAAGTCCGGTGTCTGCCACTAGTTCGGTTGCAGGGTACTAGTTCGAGAGGCCCAGCTCCGAAATACCACAAACACCCCCAATCCCACCCCGAATCGAGCGAAAGTCAAGACGCCAACCTCCCTTCCCCGTCCTCCATCCATGGGCGAGCAATCCCTCTCCCAGCCCAAGCCCCAGCCTCTCTCCCCGTCCCCGTCGCCTCCCGCCTCCGTAGCGTCGCCGGCGCCGGACCCGCCGCCCGCCTCTTCCTCTGCCGCCTCCACCTCCCGCACCACCAGAGCCGCGGCCTCGCGCGCCAAGAAGAAGGAGGCGAACCCATCGCCCGACCCCAAACCCGGCGGCCAAGAAGCCCCGCCTGACGTTCTCGATCCCGGGCCGGCCGGGCCGCCCGCTGTCCGCGGCCGGCGAGGTGGGCGTGGCCATCCGCCACCTGCGCGCCGCGGACCCCGCCCTCGCCGCCGTCATCGACGCGCACGAGCCGCCCGTGTTCCAGTGCCCGCACCGCCCGTTCCATTCCCTCGTCCGATCCATCCTGTACCAGCAGCTCGCCTTCAAGGCCGCCGCCTCCGTCTACTCCCGCTTCCTCTCGCTCCTCGGCGGCGAGGCCGGCGTGGCCCCCGACGCCGTCCTCGCGCTCACCCCGCACCAGCTCCGCCAGATCGGGGTCTCCCCGCGCAAGGCGTCCTACCTCCACGACCTCGCCCGCAAGTATGCCTCCGGGATCCTCTCCGACGCCGCCATCGTCAACATGGACGACCGCTCCCTCGCCGCCATGCTCACCATGGTCAAGGGCATCGGCGCCTGGAGCGTCCACATGTTCATGATCTTCTCGCTCGCGCGCCCCGACGTGCTCCCTTCCGCCGATCTCGGCGTGCGCAAGGGCGTGCAGATGCTCTACGCCCTCGAAGACGTGCCTCGCCCGTCGCAGATGGACAAGCTGTGCGAGCGGTGGCGGCCCTACCGTTCGGTTGGGGCTTGGTACATGTGGCGGCTCATTGAGTCCAAGGCGCCCCAGCCGGCGCCGGCCATCCCTGTCGGATCACTTGCCCTCCCTTCGCCGGAGGGCCAGATTATGCTACAGCAGCAGCAGCAACAGCAGCAACAGATTGTCATTCAAATGATCGACCCCCTCCAGATGCTCCCAGGGATGTAATTCGGTATCACTTCTGCGCATTAGTTACTCCGTCTTAGATCAATGGTTACTCTGTGCAGCTGATAGTCAGGTCTGCACATTATTGTTCTGGAATGGAATGGCAGGAGGGTCGCATTGGACATGAAATGAGTACTTTGGTCCCAACTTATTAAGTTGTCAATTTGTTTTGTGTTGTTTATCTGTGTCAAGAGTCTGTGAAGATCATGGTTGGCTGTTGTTTACATTGTAAAATCGACCTAGCAGTATTTTAGAACCTCTGGGGTTTGTTCCATGCTTGTATTAACCTGTAATAAAATGATTAAGAGCATGCTTTAACGCAAGAACAAGACCTCTGTTGTTAAGCATGCAATTGTTCCATGCTTAACACAAGACCCATCTAACCAAAGTTGAGTTTGCTCATGACTTTTGGTGTTAGAAACTAAAATAACATCGGCTATGAAAAGACAATATATTCTGATTATTACATTTGGACTTTTCAAGCTTGCATGTTGATCTATTTGGTACAATACCGGTAAAATAGGATCTTCCAGAATTCAGTTATGTAGAACTTTTTGTGGTTTGTTGCGTTTTAATATTCTTTTACACGTGCACTTTATTTTGGCGAGCACATGTTGATTTTAGGGAATGTTATAACAGCTCCTCCCAATTGCTAGTGACTTTGGATATTAGAAACCAAAATAATATAGGTTATCGAAAGAAACGGAAATTTCGATTGAAGTTATTAAGTTTTGTATCTTTTCAATATTCCATTTTTTTTTTGTTTGACACTATGCTGGGAAAATGGATTCTGTCAAATTTAGTTTATCATGTTTCTTAATATTCTGTTACACGTGCATTTTTTAAGGCATGTGCATTTTTATGGAATGTTACAAGATCTCCCTGTTGCTCAACATCGGTCATCGAAGAAACAGAAATTTTGATTAATGTCACTATGTTTTGGATCTTTCGAAGCTTGCCTATTGATCTGTTTGATACAATGCTGACAAAATGGGTTCAGCCAAAATTCAGTTACATAGAATTTTCTGGGGTTCATTGCGTTTTAAGATTCCATTGCACACTTTTTTTTTTTTGCAAGCACATAGTCAGTTTTACGGAATGTTACAATATTAAGTTTTGAATGCCACTTTTCGTTTTAGAAAGTGAAAAAAAAAATCTGTAATCTGTTAAATCGAAAGGAACAGAAATTTTGGTTCATAATGTTCTAAAATAATGCTTTCCCCTCCACCCTCCATTGCTCTATTGCAGAACCTTTTGGATATTATCTTTCCCTTTTTTTAAGCTGAATTCACACGGATCTTTGGTGAAATGTATTGTTTTTTTAGGGTTTTAGGCCTTGCCTCTGAGAAAATGAGGGAAAGAGATTCCCTATCCTGGGTCTCGGCTACTTGGTTACGTTTTATATAGATTGCAGGAACTGCCCCTGGTGGCGATTACAACAGATAGATCCCAAGTGATTGGAGATCTTCATGTACTACAAGTAAACTTGAGTTAAATTAATCACAACTAATATCTATCCACGTACAACACCTCAATGAACCTGGATGCCTACCATGTAGTACACATCATTTAACACTCCCCTCAATCTTAGCCACTCTCAAGGTTAAGATTATTTTGAAACTGTCTAAGCTTCACTGCAGGAAGAGCTTTAGTGAATCCATCTGCAACTTGATCACTGGAATTGATGAAACGAGTGTCCAGCAAACCCTGGGCAACTCTCTCACGAACGAAATGAAAATCTATTTCAATGTGTTTATTTCTAACATGGAAAACATGATTAACTGAGAGATATTTAGCACCATGGATATCACACCAAAGACGAGCGGCTACTGGATGTGAGACTTTTAGTTCAGTTGATAACTTCTTTACCCACATCATTTCAGTAGTTGCATTAGCTAGTGCCTTGTACTGCTTGAAC
>JADLZL010006568.1:0-19625 GCA_015844335.1 Chrysopogon serrulatus
CAATATTATCATAACAAGTCGGCCACCAACAACTCTAGTCGAAGGAAGCCACCAACTTCGAGCCAAAACAAGTCTACTAAAAGATATACGGTCTTCATATCAATCAAAAACAAGTCGGCTCGAAGGTAGACAGCCATAAACACAGGACAAAACAACTCGGATCATTGCAGGATCAAATATTCTTTAATATTACAGGATACAAGGTTACAAGTCTTACAAGACCCATCGAATTTAGAAGAAATCCAAAGCAATAGCTACAAGAAACCCAAAGTGGAATACGCCATAGAAAACAATTACGTTGAGAATCCAAAACCGTCATCGTTCTGAGACCCAGACTACCTTTTAAGGCAGAATGAGCCGAGCAGATCCAAAGCAACCTTGATACACCAACACAGTGCATTCAAGATTGTCAAAAGGAGCACTGACTGATCAAGCATCACAACGGGCCTCTCCAAGAACAAGTCGGATTGAACCCCATGTGAACAAGAGAGCTCCAGCTCTGAGTCGGGCGGCAGCTGATATGCACCGCACAGCTAGAAGACTGTGCGGCTCGGCAACCTTCCCACGCAGAGAGCATATGTCAGCGAGTGGAAAAAGAAGAACTAAGAGTGCAAAATGACCCAGCATAAGGCACATCTCAAGACTTCTTCTACCTACCAGAACGAGCCTCCAATCACAGTGCTACTCCGGAATTAGTCTGCCTCTAATCCCTATCTCAAGAATTCTTCTACCCACTAAATAGACCATACTGGATGAACAAGAAAGAAGCCCGGGGGCTGTTCAATCTCGCAAACTATCATTGTCACAAGAACAGGAAGAAGCATACTACAAGACTCTGAAAACAACCGAAAGGGAAGTGCAATTTATAGACCAAGATCGGCGTACATAGACCAAGTCCGCCAATTCAGAGAAGCATTGACAAAGACAATAAAAGAAGACAGTAAAGAGAGCAACAGAAGAGTATATTCCAAGCATATCCCAGCACAGTAAAAGCCTTTATACCATCAGCTGCCAACGCCCAACCATAAAAGCAGACATAAAGGACAGTAAAAGCAACGTCACGAGCCGTTGTCCGTTTCCTACACAGAAGAACTCGAAAAAAGCTCGGGGGCTGCAGCTAAGGAAGAACTCGGAAAAAGCTCGGGGGCAGCAGCTAAGGAAGAACTCGGAAAAAGCTCGGGGGCTGCAGCTAACTCGAAAAAAGCTCGGAGGCGGCAGCTAAAGAAGAACCTGACTACTCTCGAGGAAAAGAATTCAAGCTCAGGGGATACAATCTCAAAGCCATCATGTTACTCTGGACCCTCCAGCTCTTTGTTCCAAAAAGCAAGAGGCTCGAGGGCTACACTCATTGAGTGCGTCAATGGGCACACGACAATCAAAAAGCCACCACCCGGCTACTTTTGAAGAAAAGAATTCAAGCTCAGGGGCTACAATTTCAAAGCCATCATGCTACTCCGGACCCTCCAGCTCTTTGTTCCAAAAAGCAAGAGGCTCGCGGGCTACACTCAATAAGTGCGCCTATGGGCGCGTCGTCAACCAGCCATCGCCCGACTTCTTTTCGACACAAAAACAACTCAGACGAAGGCTCGGGGGCTACTGGGGCATACACCCCGAACTTTTTCTTTTTTTTTCTCAAGACCCTCCGGCTACTTATAAATAAGTAGCAAGAGGCTCGGGGGCTACACTCAATGAGTGCACCTACGGCGCACGAAAGGGAACAATTCTTCAGCTAGACCACTTCGAAGCATCACTCTAGAAGTAAGGCGCTCCCCGAGTTCTACTTCGAAATGCTCGGGGGCTTGTCGATACAGGACGTAGATGGCTACTCACCAGCACGGCTCCCGTCAAGACAAGAGCAAGAAGGACGGATCCAAGTAGAATATGGATCATCCTAGTTAGACGAATAGAAAGTAACCTCTGTAATCAGAACAGAACACTTCCTATGAATCCGACTAGGATTAGAAACCATAGCTCTGGCTCTTTTTCCTCTTATAAAAAGGGCGAGCACCCTCTTTTGTAACAGGGCATTTAACAACACACAATCATACATCAATCCAACGCAAAAGGCCAAGGCCGACTGGAGTAGAGCTTTTACTCGACGACGAGGGCTCGAACCAGGATAAACCGTGTGTCTCTTGCGTGAAACCGTCGAGTTCTAGCCGTTCGCCGAGGTCCGAATCAACTGCTACGGGAACCCCGTGGCAGGCTATCGGTGGTCAAACACCGACAGTCCTGTCCTTTCTTCTGCCGAGTTGTTGGTGGATCTGGATCAGGTTATGCCGCCTCCACCAACTTGGCCTCGTATTGCTCTCCGTCGTGCCCCTAAGTAAGTTTTTCTTCTTACTGACTTCTTTTTCTATTTCTTGTATCATTTATCCTTAGCTTTTTGGTTCTTATAGGTTATCTGCCACAATTTCTTCTGCTCCGGCTTCTGATTCTGAGAAGATCATGAGTGTTGATGTAGTGGGTCAGGTGTCTTTGCCTGATCTGTATCCGGCTATGGAGTCTGCCCTGATGGTGCCTTCCTCTTCTGCTGCTGAAACTTCTTTGCTGCCAGTTGCGCAAGCGGTTGCGGCAACTTCTTTAGGGGCAGAAAAGTTGCCTCTTGCCCAACCCCTGACTGCTTCTCGTTCTAGGGTTGGGAGTTCTCCTTCTTTATCGTCTTCTTACGCTCCTTGGGATTCTGTTCGTGATTTGAGGTTGATGCAGGAGCTGGAAGGAGAGTTTAACCCGAGTTCTCGCCTCAAGAAGCTTAAAGCTAGATTTAAGTCTTTTGCTGAGCAGTTCACTAGTACACAAATGCTTTTTACAGGCGGTTGAAGATGCCACAACAACTGGCGTTTTGGCCCGCCCGTGCATGGTAAAGGCCGGTGAAAATGTTGCATTTTCACCGGCGGTTGCTTGAAAACCGCTGTGAAAATGCATTTCCACCGGCAGTTCACATAAGCAACCGCCCGGTGAAAATGTCATTTTCGCTGGCGGTTAACATAAGAAACCTCCGGTGGAAATGGCATTTCCACAGGCGGTGTTTTAGGTGAACCGCCTATATTAATGTTTTCCGCCCAAATTCATTTGAATTTTTAATTTTTTCAGTTGGCGCCTCTCTGTCCCCTTCCTCCTCCTCTCTGTCCCTCCTCTTTCCCCCCTCCCTCCCTCCTCTCTCCCCCCTCATCTTCCTCCCTTCTCCCCCTCATCTTTCTCTCTTACTATGATCAATGCAAAGACTATTTAATTATGATAAATACATCAAGAAAAAGTAATTATACCATATAATACTTATATACATATATACATTATTAACAATTTAATTACATTATACATTGTTTACATCAAAATTGTTTTCTGGCCACCATGTAATAATAAAATTTACATTGGAGAGGAATCTAATAATCATTTCGACTTAATTTCATAGCGCTAATGTCCCTTAGCGCTCTGAACTCTGGCCTCGCTAAGGCGCTTTCCGGATGGTGATATTTTCCCTCTGTAGGAATAATTTCTCTCAAGATAAATGAGCAGAGATCCTCAACTATTCCGTACAGAGTTAGGTCGTCGAAGGTTTCGGACTCCGCTTCTTGATACGCCTGAAAAGAAAGTGGGTAAGCATTATATATATTGCCATGTGTCTAAGTAAATTTGCATTGTTAACAATATAAATACAAACGTTACTATTAGTGGTACCTTATTAGGGTTCCTGATGTACCGTCCGGCCGTTCTCATGAACTCGCACGTGTAGAATCCGCAGTGCAGCGAACCGATTGGTTGCTTGTGGCACTACATATATTGCATAGAGTTATTTACTTGTAATAACATCTTATATATGTAACATGCATGATATTGATTCATAAATTTATTGTCGCACCCGTTTTTCGAAGAATACCAAGCGCTAACTATATGTGTGCCCAGGATGTCCACACAACACATATAGTAACAAAAATAGAGATTATCAAAGACAATGCTTTATTATATATCGAAACATATTTAAAACAAAGCTTACATCTATTATAGAGCATAGCGGAACTATCCTTAATCTTCTATCTTTGGGTCTCCATACTCCACAGGGACGGTTGACTGGGGGAAAACTCGCCTAGCAGTCTTGAAACAGCTCAGGGAAACACCTCACTTGAAACGCCATCTGGTACCCATCCGGGATTTTGTTGATTGTAAAGCAAGCGTCAGCGCACCATGCTCAGCAAGCATAACATGAGGGGATGCAAGGCTCAAAAGGCTAGACACGGTTCAACTGCGGTAAGCACTTTTAGTTGATCATAATTTACTTATAGGACCTAAGTTACTAGGTTATGCTTAGCACCCAAGTGAATATATATAATTATCATCATCAAGGATTAATCATCATCATCATCCATAACCCCCACCGAACCATCTATCTCAAAAAAGGATCCAGGCCGCTCGTGATCGTGAGCTCGACTGATATATCAGTTTTACACTCTGCAGAGGTTGTATACTTTCACCATGAGTCGTGTTACCCATATGCCCGAGGTGATCAGCCTCTTGACTCACTTCCAAGGTAAGTCGGCAGGGTTCACTACGAGGCCTTTCCAAAGATACCCTAACAAGTTAGTAGCCGCGAGGTTTCAAGCGGCTAGGCGAATGGAGCCCCCCTTCAAGACTAGTGCACAAATGACCGCAGCCCAAGCAACACATCTTGACGGGCAAGAAGCCATTCTCGCAACCTATGCCCCCCTCTTGCGCCTTTCGGTAACCACTAACAAGCTAGAGAAATCTAGTTACTTAGCCAAGACCAGAGCCATATAGTCCTCATGGTTGTACGGATGTCCTGGGTGGCCGCTTTAAGATTGAGTCCTTATGGAGGGCCGACTAGAGCACCCAACAGGCCCAATGCTCTAGCCCCCTTCTGTCCATGTTGCTCAAAAGCAACACTTTAACCATCGATTCCATAAGTCATCATTAATTAGAATTAACATTATAAGGTTTGGTGATTGCAAGCTAAGCAAAGCTATCCATATGCATCAACCCAGGGTAACAAGGAACATGGTACAAAAGTACTAGGTAAAGTCCTTATGGGTTTATCATATTAGACACATGCATATGAAAGTGATTAAATGGTTATTAGGTAGCAAAGAACTCATGTTACACTTGCCTTCCAAAAGTAGGACAAACTTTCCATCCTTTCCTTCCGGATCATCCTTGCACAGCTCCACCTCTAACGATAGCATCAACCAGCATAAGCATCTTAAACAAACCTAGAAACAATACACCAAGCATTATAAAAGAAACACATAAAGGTTTGAAACACGTAGGACTTGTAACTCACGATCGCTTGAGCCTTGAAACAACCGAAACGAAAAGCCACAATTAAAGGATATGAAAGTTGAAAGGTATAGATGGAAATGATTGGATTTAGGTATGCAAGGTGGGTTTTATACTAGAAGGAACATACACACCAGAACAATAAGGATTGGTTATGTGTATAGGTTACTTGGGAACATGTCATTATTAACCAATGCACTATGGTAGATTCAAGATCAAAGGAAAATAGGATTATTGTTAATGGTGCATTGGTTGAGAATACTCGGTGGCGGATAGTGGCGGGTAGCAACGACTATGAAAATGATAAGTCGAGACACATTGCACTAATTAGCTTGGATTGGAACTTGTTAGGTGATCATGTGCAACTAGGAGATACACGATCATATAAGAGGACTCAGAGTGGGGAACGCGGCGGATCACTGAGGCATCTCGGACACGCACGTCGGTGGGCAGCGGTAGTTATGATGAGCGGTTGCATGCTTATCGAAAGGACCAAAGGGTGGTATATTTTGTGAGGTTTCTAGGTATTGTATAGAGTATATTGTGGCAAAAGTGCATGATGTTTTGACCGTTGGATAGTCGGGGAACGAGATTGCAAGATGGCATGGCATAGTTGTTGGCAATTGGCATGGTAGGAGCAGCGACACGATGATGATGTTTATATATTTGGTGATGTGGTTTATATGGACAAGACAACTTTCAGATATGTGTGATGTTATATGATAAACACTATGGTTGAAGGGCTTGACCACCAGAGTAGCGAATCATTGGGAACACGCATGCCAACCCGGCATAAAACGGTCAAGCATGTGGGGAGGGGACAGCAAGCACAAAACTGAATGGTATCTCCTTCATGTTTGATCATGTGGCCATGAAACTTTACAAAGGTGTGTGCAAGTATATAAATGATAGTCTAGACAAAGGATACATATTGGGGTTCAATGGATCAATGGGAACACCATTGCCAAAAAAACAGGTCACGGGCTGTTTGGACAACAAGGGTAGTGGACGCTTCGGCTTCGATATCTCGGCCCGGAGATTGCATAGCCAAACCAATTTGTGGGATCATGTGCAGAGATGTCATGAGCATGTGGGCTCAAGGGATAGTGTATTTGGGCTGTGGATTAGCAAGGAACGCCAACACGACTCAGAGTTGCAATCTGCCAAAGACAGCAGGAGCAGCAGTGTACGGAGACGGCGATATCTCTAGTTTCTCAACTCCTATGGCGAAACCATTTTACAGAGGTGTGTTCAAGGATGTAATCTACAACTCCACCAAAGGGATTGATGTTTGGATGAACAAAACAGCGAGGAACGCAACCTCCGTCAACGACAGCAAATCTGCCCGCAAGGACAGCAACACATACACCGGGTAAACTTCATCGGGGGGATCAACCATACGTCATCTATGGTACTTGATATGCAGAGATGGATACAAGAATAACATGGGGATGATGATGGAGGGTTCTCACCATGGGGATTGGTGTGGTGGAGCGAGGAGAGGCATCAACGGTGGCGGTGGCGATGATCTAGTGCATCGGGGCATCCTTCTCGCGTTGCGGTTGATCGGGGGCAGCCATGGGGGAGGATGAGGAGGAGCAGGGGCGTCCCTCCTCTGTTCTTGACGTGGGGAATGAGGGGAGAGGCGTGAGGGGGCTGTTGGGGTGGTATATATGAAGGAGAGGTGAGGGGAGACCAAGGGTTGGAAGCCAAAGGGTCTTGCTTTGATATTTTGATGCCTTGCTTGATATTTTTGTGGGAGATTGAGAGGCTCCAAGGGGCTGACGTGGGAGAGGGTAGAGGAAGAGTTAGAGTGCTGGTTGGGCTTGGTGTTGGTCCACTAAAGAGAGGAGGATGTTTGGGCTTTGATCCGAGGCAAGAGTTAAGGCATGGTTTGGACCGGGTTCGGCCCGAATCGAGGATAGAGTTATAGAGTAGGTTACTTGGAGTATTTTTGGGTTGTGGGCTTTGCTTGAGAGGGGATAAGGTAGATGACAAATAGTCCATGAGGGTATTGCCAAAGGTGAGGAAAGAAGAGCAAGTCCAAATTGAGATCAACTTGAGTGCCTGATATTCGAGTGATTTGACTTGAACGAGGTGATGGTTGAATGGTGTGAGCAAGAAGAGATATATAGATTGGTCACCTAGCATAGACTTTAGGCTTTAGAGAAGACTCAATCAAAAGGATTAGGAGCTCAAATGTAAGGAAGAAAGGATAAAAGAAAGGGGGAGCAAGGGTATGACTAGTTAGGGTTTTAGAGAGCATGAGTTTGGATGTTTGGCAAGATGAATGGTTGATGCTCCATCAGGATTTTTAGAACAAGGATCAAGGATCAAGGTGTATGGATTCGAAGGATTTCATCATGGGTTTGAGGTTATTGAAATATGGTCAAAGATCAAGATAGATTTTCTTTGATTCAAACCCTAGGCGCATTTGAAAAACTTTAAATTTATTTTTCATACATAAACACCATGCAATGGCATGAAGTGCAACAAACATGTTATATTAAGTGGTAAAAGTTTTAGAAAATGTTTTGTTTCACTCGCTAAATTGATAACAAACTTAACTAAAGCTTGGAAACTTTTAGAAAAATATTAAATCCTGGATTTTATTTAGTGTTTTCTATGCACATCCCCAAAATGAAAATTTTGGGGTGTGACATTTACGTACCGGCCATTTGTAAAAAAATCTTATTTCCTCCCCCGCCATGGACTGGTCAAACACTCCACCTCTTAGTTTATAGAATCTCCAACTTCTATGATCTCAAAAAGAATCAGTTTGCAACAATCTTAAACTCTCATCGATTAAAAGATGCATGCTACATTTTGTCAGCTTACCGTTCTACGATGCTTTGGAATTTTGCATATCTTTGAGGTGGGTAGTCAATGGAGTCAAAGACCAGCACCCTTCCGTCCCTAGGATAAATGAAGAAGCATATCCAAGTGGTCATTTGCGCAAGACGATCGAAACCGAAGTTGTTATGTATTTATATAAACCGATACTTAAGCCGATGTATGTATATGAACCCATACTTACCTAAAGTTATAAGGGGCAACTACGCATTCCCCTGTGTTTATCTTTGGAGCAATGCATTGCCTATGTAGGTGGCGTATCTAGTCTCATGATCCTTCTCCAGATCTTTTATTCTCCTTTCTTTGTCTTTCTTTGATAACCCCTTCAATTTGTCGTTGTCGTCACCAATTCGGAAGGTGTGCTCATTCTCGCATATTTTTTTGGGGCTTAGGTACCCGGTCCGCTTGAATTCATTCTTGTTTAGTCCGGGACCATACACGAACTCATCATGATCATATTGCATTCTGCAAGGCACAAGATAGAAATCAATAATAATAAACGAAAGTTCATGTTAGTATGAAAGGTACACTTACAATGCAAATAGCGTGACGAATTTGAACGCCGAGCCGCTTTTAAGGTTCATCATCAACCGGATGTCCTCAAAAGTAACGAAAGCCGTGTCTCATTCACTTATGAAAGCAGTTGGTGGTATATTTACTTGGATTGCGTCGATCCCGACTCGAGCCGCTCGCATGTACCAGTCATGAAGTCTTTTTATACCAGGCGGGAGCTTTTGGAGTCGTTCCCAACTCAGTAGAGGCCTGCCGGATACATATTTATCAGGGACATTTTGATAGTCATCCCATGTTGGCCTCACTATCTTTAGTGCTCGGATCTTTCTTTGCTTCTACTTCCTTCTCTTGCTCGCCTAAGTCCACGGTAGTTGACTTGCGAGAAAGCGCAATCCCTTCCAAAAACTTGGCGGTGCCGGTGTTTTCCTTCTTCGTCTCGTATGGGGAAACCAATTTAGGAACAGAAAATTTCCTCTTCTTGGTGGGTTTTTCTTGGGTCTTCTTTGGTGGCTGCGGTGGTGTCCAAGGCGATGATTCCATGTCTTGAGGTGGTGGGGGACGAAGCTGTGCTCACGGACCGGGTGTACTTGTTTGTGGCGGAGATCCCGGCTGGTTTTCGATGTTGACGGTGGGGTTCTTGAAGAATCGGCAGCAGGGGATGATGGTGGGTTTGGATCCCGTTGACGGTCGGGATCGTGCTGACTCGAAGTTTTCGGCGGGGGCTTTTGTGGAAGGTGGTGGCCGGGTCAACTGGACATCTCTTCGAGGCCACGAGGATGAAATTATTAATGGCCGTGTCCGAGTGTCTCAATACCCTTGGGACCAGAAATTTCTAGCATGTCATCCTCGTAGCCTAGGACGACCGTCACCACTTCTACCCTGCAGTACTCTTCTGGTATAGGTTTACCGTGGTAGTCACTTCCGGGGATCGTAAAGCCTGTGGCTACCTCCCTTGTACGTTGATGCTTCATAACATATCGTATGAGCATTTTGCAAGGTGTCGGCCCATTGATGTCATCCACAGGGTAGCGGTGTGTGTTTCCCGTAGACCCCACACTACTTGGAAAGGGAGCAGATTGAGCGGGCATGCCATGACTCATCTCCCCGAGCTCCGTGCAAGGGTTGTCTTTGAACGAGCCGCACTGTGGGCCTTGTGTGCTCATCCGCTGAACAGATTAACCGCACTAGCTAACTTCTCGCACCACTGTGGATCAGGATTTGTTAGAAAGTCGACATCATGTTTTCGAACTGTTCCTTAGCCTTTTCCTCAAAAAAAAAAATGCTGCATGTCTTCCTTATATTGATCGCGTTTTCTTATACATGCCCACCCACTCCTCATCAAATCCTTCTTTCCATCCCATCTTGGAGGAGATGCCTCATTGACACGGCCAGGATGCTCAGGGTTGCCCAGTCCAATACTCAGGATGTCTCTCTCCCTTCGTGGCTTGAGTTTCCCTTGTTTGACCTCCACTGCTAGCTCCAACATCTTATCAGCTGGGGCTGTGATGTCTAAGGGACAGTTCACACCGGTAGCAGTTTGTCTTGTTCCTCTACCTCTGAGCTAATTTGCCGACCTCTCGCCAACTTCCTCTGATAGCACGTAAAACCCCTTGTTTCTTTAGCTCCTCCTCCCCGCCCGCCATTTCGAATTTGTTTCTTGTAACCACCGGGTGCCAAGGTGATGGTGGTATTTGTTCTTCCTTGCTAGTCTTTGGGCGCTTCACTCTTGGCTTTGGCAGCTCGGTCGTTCTTCAAGCGTCTTGAATATCTCCCCACCGCGCTTGTGTGATCTTATACTTGCTCGTTGGGTCATACCCATGCTTGAGAAACTTGGTATTCATCTCGGATCGCCGATTACGGAATGATGTTGCAACCGCTGAAAAAAATACCCCTTCGCAAGTTTCTCATCCGTCCCCGTAGGAAAAACAAACCTTTCTATAAATTTGTCCCACAGCTCTTTCCTTTTAGTCGCATCCACATCCTTCCACCTAGTGATTGTGATGTCCAATTTATCCCCGACTGTAAAACCAATTGCATTCCGTATCTTGGCAGCCACCTCATCGACACACTACAGGCTCTCCTTTTGGGCCGATGCTAGGAACTATATATGTCTTCTCTCGGCCACTTGTTTGTTCCTCGATCACCACGTTTTTCGGTCACTGTTTCCTTTTTCTTGATTTGGAGGTGGTTGTCTCGGCCAAGTTTCGGTGCTTCGTCTTGAGGCACGTCTTCTTCTTCCGCGAGAAGTTCCGCATTTGAGACATAACCTCCTCGGCCGAAGGAATTCAAGAGTGTAAGGATCATATAATACTATGAAGGGAAGTATTGGTTTTCATGTACTAAGTATACCTCATCATACGGATCATAATCTGGGTCTACACTTTTATCGCGTTGTCTATCTATGCTAGGGCATGGATCACTTCGGTTGCCGTCATCTTCCTCTTCTTCCAACATGTCACCATGGAAATCTTCTTCTTGTCCTTCTTCCGCTAGGGGTGACTCAAGACGCTGCTCTTCTTCTTCCAGGAGGATTTACGTTCTATGCATGGCAATAACTACGTTAGTTACTTTGATAGGGTTCGACGTTATAAAAAGGGCAAGGCTTCTTAATGCCGTGAGACTCACCGTGCCTCCGGGGTGTGTGAGTCTTAGTGGGTGACTCTGCACGCTGCTCTTCTGTCTGATGGTCTTTAGATTTTGGAGACGTCATATTCTCGATAACTTCAAATATAACACTAGGTCATTAACATGCTAAGTCATTAACACTAGGTCATTAACATGCTTCACACTAAGTCATTAGCACTAGGTAACTTAGTCAATACCACTAAGTCATTAAGTCACTAACAGTAAGTCATTAAGTCACTCACACTAAGTCATTAGGAATTAACACTTAGAAAATACCACTAAGTCACTAAGTCAATACCACTAAGTCATTAAGTCACTAATAAAGTAAGTCATTAAGTCACTCACACCAAGTCATTAGGAATTAACACTTAGAAAATACCACTAAGTCACTAAGTCAATACCACTAAGTCATTAAGTCACTAACAGTAAGTCATTAAGTCACTAACACTAAGTCATTAGGAATTATATCTTAGAAAACACCACTAAGTCATTAGCACTAGGTAACTTAGTCAATACCACTAAGTCATTAAGTCACTAAGTTGATAAGTCATTAAGTCACTCACACTAAGTCATTAGGAATTAACACTTAGAAAATACCACTAAGTCACTAAGTCAATACCACTAAGTCATTAAGTCACTAACAAGAAGTCATTAAGTCACTAACACTAAGTCGTTAGGAATTATATCTTAGAAAATACCACTAAGTCATTAGCACTATAACACTAAGTCACTAAGTCAATAACACTAAGTCAATAGGAAATAGCACTTAGAAAATAACAATAAGTCATTAGCACTAAGTCTTTAACACTAGGTCAATAACATGCTAATTCATTAAAACTAGGTCATTAACATGCTAAGTCAAATATAATAAGTCAATAACACAAAGTCATTAGGAAATATGTACGTGACAAGGCGTGGAGGAGAGACGAATCGAGGGCGGCAAAGCAAGATGAGAAGATGGTGGCACAACGATTATTTCTTAGGGCTATCGCGGCGTGGATCAGAATTACACAAAGGAATAATACACATTTACAAAGTAATATTACACAAAGGAATAATACACATCTACAAAGTAATATTTCATAATTTGAACTAAGTCATTAGGATATAATATTTCATAATATCTCAAAATAATATTACACAAATGAATAATACACATTTACAAAGTAATATTACACAAAGGAATAATACACATCTACAAAGTAATATCTCAAAATAATACACATTTGTTAACAATAAGTCATAATGTATAGTTTTTTAGTTTTGGATTATTAATAAATGTTTAGGCCTTTTGTGTACAAAAAAATAAAAAAGGCTTTGTTGGGCTTTGGGGCCCAATGATGCCACTTGATTGGGGCCCAGCGGCGGCCGGGCGGCCGGCCCAGCCCAGAGCGCAAGGGCACGCGCTCCCTAGCGCCCGGGCGGGCACACCGCGCTGCCGCGGCGCGGCGGAGCCAGCCACGGCCTGAGCACGATGGGCGGGCGGCGTACGAGCCACTGGCGTAGATGCCGCCGGGCGAGGCTTAAAAGCTCCGGCGCCCTTACATGCTCCGTGGCGGCGCCCGGTGGCGAGTCGCCGCCGGGCGCTGCAGATGGAGCTTGTTGGCGCGCGGGCGGAGATGCGTAAGAGGACGAGACTCTCCGGTGAAGCTGGGGGCGGGCGGATGGAGAGGAGGAGACTCTCCGATGAAGTGGGGGCGGTGCTCGGGGAAGGGGGGGGGACGGCGGCGACGGCGGGGGCGGCGATTTTTGGCACTGACGGCCCTAGTGAAGAATTCGCGCCCACCGGACTTAGAAAATTTCGGACCAGCGCTCGGTTTATATAGAGGGGGATCTCTTCGGCGGGTGATATTAAAAACCACCTGTAGAAATGGTTTCTATAGGCGGTTGGTAATATCACCCGCCAAGAGATATATTCCACCGGCGGTGGATATTACCAACCGCCAAGAGATGTGTTTCCACAAAGCGGTTCTTTTAGGTGCACCGCCTATAGAAATGTTTTTAGTTTTTTTTGTTCTTTCTTTCACCGATTCAGTACACATTGTTTTCTTTGTTTGTTTTCCTTATTGTTTTTCTTTTCCATTATTTCATTAGGTTATTTCTTGTAGTGTATTTCTTTTACAATATTTTTTATTAGGTTAATTGTTTTAGTATATTTCTTTTATGTTTGTTCTTTTTAGGCGACTTTGTTTTAGTATATTTCTTTTAGGTTACTTTTTTGTAGGTTAATTCTTTTTAGTACATTTCTTTTTAGGTTTTTCTTTTTAGTATATTACTTTTAGATTATTTCTTGTAGTATATTTCTTTTTGTTAGGTTATTTCTTTTTATCTTATGTTTTGTAGGTTAATTCTTGTAGTATATTTCTTTTTAGGTTACTTTTTTTGTAGGTTAATTCTTTTAGTATATTTCTTTTTTAGGTTTTTTTAGTATATTACTTTTTTAGGTTAATTCTTTTTAGTATATTTTTTAGGTTATTTGTATTAAGTTATTCCTAGTAGGTTATTTCTTGTAGGTTAATTCTTTTTTTTAGTATATTTTTTAGGTTTTTTTTTTTTAGTATATTACTTTTAGGTTAATTTTTAGTATATTTTTTAGGTTATTTGTATTAAGTTATTCCTAGTAGGTTATTTCTTGTAGGTTAATTCTTTTTTAGTATATTTCTTGTAGTTTTTTCTAAAAGTATAAATAGAAAGAAAAGGATGATCTACAAATAGAAAGCAAAAGGAAATAAATAAATTGAAGAGCAATACTAAGATAGACTAATTAATGAGTACAAATTACAACCGATAAATTGTTACACATGACATTGACTCGATATTTAACTAATATAAAATCTAGCTAGCCGCCTCGTTTATTAACGCCTTCTCTATCGTAGCGCACCCATGGCAAGAAATTTTTGGGGATGGTACGCTCAACATTCTTTATCTTCAAAGGATGATCTTCAAAGAGAGACATGTGCCGGAAATGGCTGAAGGCATCTAGGTCAATTACACCATCAACTCCTAAACCTTGTTGCTTTCCAGGAAGAACTATATGCTTGGTCTTGTCGCTACTTTTCTTCTCTTCCTTAGAAAGGATCTGTTCGGCATAGAAGACCTGCGGCAAAGACGGATAGTAAGGATCCAGGGATCATCCTTGTAGCCTACTTTACTTAGATCAAGAACTCTCAGGCCATAGTTGTTCACTGTGACATGTTTGTCATCAACCCATTGGCATCGAAACACGGGCGTCTTAAATGAATCATAGTCTAGTTCCCATATCTCCTCAATAAAGCCATAGTATGTAGCGTTTTCATTTGAATCATCTATGGCCTCGCAACGAACACCACTGTTTTGCGCCATGCTCTTTTTGTCCCTGGAAGTGGTACAAAACGTGAAGCCACTAATGTCATAGGTCCGCCATGATGTGACCTCGCCGAGATGGTCCAAATTTGCCAATCTCTTTGATTGTTTGTTGCTCAATTGTTTCTCCATTTAGAATGTTCTGCTCCATTAGCCATGAAGTGAATCGACGCTTGTGTTCCTTTGATAGCCAATCCTCTGTTTGTCCAGGGTTATGATCGCTTAGCTCTTCAATGTGTTGTGTGATTAGAGGCTCCATTATCGAGAGCTGATGCATAATGCTATGATGCGCCTCGAGGACTATATTATAGTCTAATGGGATGAATGATTTTCGGCCCATCCTCCCACACCCATGTAGTCTACCCTCATGTCGGGACGGAGGCAAACCTATTGCAACGGGGTCTTTTAGAAAATTATTACGTAATGGACCTCCGGAATCAATGGCCTCTTCGGTAGTGTATCCCTCTATCATGGATGCCTCAGGACGAGCACGAGTGGATACATAACCATTGAGTATTGACATGAAACGTTCATATGTCCACATCTCATGCAAGTACATGGGACCTAGTGCCTGTATTTGTGGCACCAAATGCACGATAAGGTGTACCATTATATCAAAGAAAGATGGTGGGAAACACATCTCAAGTCGTGACACTGTCTCAACCGCGAATTCTGAAGAGACTCTAACCGCTTCTCGGTCAATTACCTTCTGTGATATCTCGTTAAAAAGTAGCATAACCGTGTGATTGCCATCTTTAAGAACACCGGGCTAATAGCTCGATGGCGATAGAGAGAAAGGTTGTCAACATCATATGGCAATCATGTGAGTTGTAGTTGATGAGTGTAAGATCCTTCATTGACACAATGCTCTTAATGTTAGAGCAAAAATCCAATTGAACTTTCAATTTCTTCAACCAAACACACATCGCATGTTTCTCATCTGTAGTCAGGTTGTAGCTTTCGGGCCGGAGGTGGTACTTTCCATTATCTAGCAACACGGGATGAAGTTCTAGTTTTATCTTCAAATTGACTGTGTCCCGACGTGAACTCAATCCTTCCTTTGTCTTACCCTTTATGTCTAGCAAGGTACCAATGATGCTTTTAAACACATTCTTCCGGATAAGCATACCATCGACCGCAAGCGCCGTATGTCAAACTCTTTCCAATATGGCAAATACTTGAAGAAAATTGACATCTTCTTGAATGTAGCCCCGTGGAGTTGGCTTCACATTCTTTCTTGCTTTTCCATCTTTTATCTTCTTGCCAAATACAAACTTGATGTTCTTAACTATCTCGCATACACTCTTTGACCTTCACTATTCCCCGATGGAGCAAAGTGGACCTTATTTCGTCGTGATTGTCAAAGTATCTATCCATCTTTCGCAAGCGGTACCTATGTCCTTTCGATAAGAAACGTCTGTGTCTCATGTATACTATCTTGTTGGAGGCACCGAGGGACACGTAAAAAGATTTCATCCAAGCATACTACACAACCGACCTTACCCTTGAACTGTCCCCGACAATACAAAGAGAGCGGGGTAATCGTTGATCGTAACAAAAATAATTGCTCTTAGTGTGAATGACTCTTTTCGGTATTCGTCCAACATGACGACACCTATATCCCACAATATTCTCATTTCCTCCATTAATGGCTCCAAGAATACATCCATGTCAACACCAGGTTGTGTAGGTCCCAAAATAAGAATGGTCAAGAAAAAAGGTATTTGCGCTTCTACAATATGTGTGGAGGAAGGTTATAGATAGTGAGGAGCACCGGCCATGTGCTATGCGTCTTTGCTCCTTTCGGTGAAGGGATTCATTCCGTCAGTACATAGTGCGAACCAAACATTTCTTGTCTCCTTAGCAAATTCTCGGGTGGTCGGCATTGAATTTTTGCCATTGCTTCCCATCGGCAGGATGTCGAAGCTTTTCATCTACTTTGTGCTTGTCGAAGCATGCCAGTCATAAGCTCGCATCCTCGTGGTTTGCAAACAAACACCGGAGACGATCAACTACCGGAAGATACCACATCACCAAAGCGGGGAACCCTTCTCCGGGCATAATAGTCTTCTTCTTCATTTTCTTTGTTGCGTAGTTTTGAACTCTGTTGGGTCTTCTTTCTTTTTCTTTCCTTTGGAAACAGAAGTTGCATTCTCCTCTTGTAGATAGTCTTTTTTCGCCTTGTACCGTATCTTCTATCCTATCTTATTATGCCGACGCCTTTCTTGGCCAAATGATAGAGGCGCTTCGGACAGGTAGAAGGACTAATTAAGTCTATTGGGTTCGGCCACACCAATAAGAGCTTGTATAGTTTGTATAGCTTAACAAACGCTTAAGAAAGAGCTTAACCACCGTGAGTGGATTAGTCTACTCCTTCTTACAAGTAAGATACCAGCCGATGCTAGGACAAGAGAAATCAAACCATTTGCAAAAGACCGGTTGAACTTTTTTGGTTCTCTTTCGCACCACTCCTTGACATCGCATCGGGTTGCATCTCGACTCTTTCTCCGTAACTTGGGCGCGACATAACATCTCCGGTGAGCTCGGGCGTTAGGGTTGGTCGCGCCACAATTTATAAGATCTCTTTCAATACAAGAATGCACTCTATTAATACTAGAATCTAATAATTCCCTTATCTCAATGTATATACTTCAACGGCTGCCTCTGGCCGCCGCGGTGCATTCAGATTGGTTCACCGGGCGTCTTCGTTACCCCTTTCAACACTTAAACTATGCAGGATTCATAGAAAGTTGGACTTGCACTATAATTTGGACAGCTTGTCCAAGTCTTTGTAATCACCTCGATATAAGATACAAGTGGTTTTTCGCACGCGTGGATCTTACGGACACCCATAGTAAGCGGAATTGATTAGCTTCTTTGCATAGTAAGTGTTAGTGTGTGCACTTTGTTCTCCTTTGGAAGCATATCTCCGAGAGTACTCAATAATGCATTGAAGCCGGCATCGGACCATCCATACCTAGCCTTCAACATCAACAACTTAAGCCCGTGCATCGTAATGTCGTGAACTCTTTGATGCAACCCTTACTCTCATCGCACAAGGGCTCTGGCACTTTATGCGCGCTATAAAGCCTCCATCCCTTTCATGAAAAACATTGATGGATCCGTATGACGACGCAATAGTGCAGCCATCAATTCAACGTCTTCATCCTCCACCGAAGTTACGTTGGCATCGGTTCCTCCAACATTTGCATCATCATGAACATCGGGCACAACATGTTCACTCTCTTGGGGACAATGGTGTTTCTCGTGTCCGAACCGGCATACATCATCAACAAGCATATCCACGGGCCATTGCCACCTAGATTCATAGGGTCTTGACTATATACGTTGCAAAGCTACCCTCTCCATGCTTTGTCCAAATCAAGTAATCATTTATAAATCCTTCGCAGACGGATGAGCCATGATTGCACTTATGTCTTCAAAAACAATAAGATTTCTCGCAAGGCATAAAGGACAATATATGTGCTTCGTCCGTGTTCGAAAGCATGATTTTTGGCAAAGATCGATAAACCTATGGACCTCAAAGCACGTAGGGATGGATCTACTGTCTAAGTTATACATCCGTAATGCTCATCCATCGTTACCGTTATAGAGTTTAATAGATTTAAATAATGTAATCACTAAAAAGGAGACATGAATGTTTTGTGATATTTATTAACAAACCTTAAGATGATCAGCAAACTCCTTCAATGGATTATAGATGAAAAGAACTCCTTGCTTATATGTTTCTCAAATAATACACGTCCGGGCTAAATCACATGTAGTTAAAAAAGAACTAGTTAAATAAATATGCCTCTCAATAATAACTAAAGCAAGACTAATTAATAAAACTCTAATTAAAGAATCACCAATACTTAATTAAACAAAACATAACTAAATAATTAAAGCATCAATTTATTAGATGAAACCTTAAAAACTAAAAAAGAAGACTAATTAATGAAACCCTAATTAAAACCTCACCACTACTTAATTTAACTAAACAAAAATAAATAATTAAAGGAAAAACTAATTTCAAGCATCAATATGATAAATAAACTAGTAATTAAATAAGAGTAAACATAACTAAATGAACTAAACATAATAATTTAAAGCATCAATTTATTAGATGAAACCCAAAAAACTAAAGCAAAACTAAATAATAAAATCCTAATCAAAGCCTCAACACTAATAAAACATAACTACATAATTAAACAAACACTAATTTCAATCATCAATATGACACATAAACTAATAATTAAATAAGAGTAACTAATATATAAATGAAACCCTAATTAAAGAATCACCACTAAAAATATCACTACTAGCTAATTAAACTAAACATAACCAAAAATTTAAATAAGAGTAACTAATAAAACGCTAAAGGTTAAACTCTAGATAAAAAAGTAAAAACCCTAGATAAATAGTGACTAGAATAATTAAAAAAAAACAAAAACCTAGCTACACTTCTCTCTCACTTGAGGTGAAACCCTAAATCTCAAAAGTGGGTGGGGTTGAGCAAGAGAATGGTGGAAATGTAACCTTAAAGGCCAAATTCTAGATACAAAAGTAAAAATCTAGTTCAAAATTGTGGCAAAAAGCTAGTTACTCCTCTCTCTCTAGAGTGAAACCCTAAATCCTAAATGTGCCTAGAATTGAGCATCAATGGTTAAAAAGAGGTAAGAGATATCAAAACTAACCTTTCTTAGCAACCTCCTTCAAAGAAATCAAGATCAAAAACCTCCCCCAAACGCCCGGTGTAAATAGCCTCATTTACACAAAGCGGTTTTCAAATGGCAACCGCCGTGGTGTCGAGGCCAATACAGGCAGTTCCTTAAGTAAACCGCCAGTGTAAATGAGGCTATTTACTTGGCGGTTTTGTTAAGAACCCGCTTGATGCTATCCCTTTTGCACGTGCGGTTCTAGTTGTGGGACCCACCGGTGATTATCCAGCATCGTTTTTATAAAATCGCCAGTAGATACCTACCAGTCAACACAAATGCTTT
>JADLZL010006571.1:0-23094 GCA_015844335.1 Chrysopogon serrulatus
TAGACCATCTGCACTGGACACGCTAAAATCATCCTGGAGGAGCATTTTTACGGATGATAGCCTGCAGCGCGTCCTGTTTTCTTGTCCGGTATCAAGTTTCACACGCCACAGTCACCGGAGCGCAGGACGTTTGGCGGACGGACAGCACCAGGCCCCACCTTGCATGCATCACGGGCAGCAGGTGCGCTCTGACAGCACAGGGAGGAGGGAGAGATGAACATGCAGCGCGGGCCCCACTGATTCAACTAAAGAAAATGTTATAACTCACAAACCAAAAAATTTAAATTAAATTTTGATTGCACCATTAAATTCGTTTCAATAAATACTTCAAAACAAGATGTCACATGAATATATTTAGATAAAGTGACAAATCGATCCCACAATGGATAGAGGATAATATAAAGGATGGATGAGTGCGGGAGATTTAAATATAGAGGAGAGAATCTTGATGACCAGACCTTTTAGAGGATGAATTTAAAGTACTATGAGTGCGGATAGCCTAAATGGCCGTGGGGTGCGGGAGCCCGGACGGAGCGGTGCGTGCGCCGGTGCGCGTCCCCGATTTGCCCGGAACAAACACGTCACACGGCGCGCAGCGCAGTCTTGCGATTTTGCAAACAGGGCCACAGGGGGCAGTGTCGTGCGATAATTGCACGCGACGCGTGGGCTTTGCTGAGATGCTCTCTCTCTAGGCTGTGGTGATTTGTGAGGCTTTCGGCCGCCCGCCGTCGTGCGCGAGTAGTGCTCGAGCACATGGCAGGATCTGATCTGAGGAATGAGGCTGCCTTGTACTTGGGCCGTGTAAGGTCAGTGTCGGATATTCTGACTGGGCCGGCTTTGGATTTAAAAGCCGGTGTGCTGGGCTACTGTATCGAGCCAAATATTTCTTCTTGGAAAGAGTCTACTTGGTTTCTTAATTTTCACAAAAATCTACTTTTGATCTTTTAACTTTAAATTTAAAACCTAACAAAACATATCCCTCAACTTTAAAAACCATTTATATTACGTCTCTATGTGGTTTTGGACGGTGGTTTTGCTACAATTTGGTGGGTTTGTTACTATGACGGTGGGTTTATCTTTTTTTATTTTGGCTAAATCTTTGAAAATCATAATAAAACATAGGAGTAGAAAAATCATAAAATGAAAATTCTAATTTTGTTGGACTTCACATCAGTAGATCTACATGTGAACATATAATATGATATGCTTTAGTACAAAGTTTTTGCTTTTGATGTTTTGTCTTTTTCTTTTTTTATTTATTTTGGCTAAATCTTTTAAAAAATCATGGTAAATCATAAAAAAATTATAAAATAGAAAATATAATTTTGTTAGACTCCACATTAGTAGATCTATACGGTCGGAATGCAGGAGGGGCGGGTTCTTAACGTTACCCGCCCGCTCGCCCCGCAGCATGGACGATCTACTCATGTGGACGCATGTCGGAATGCAGTTGAAACCACTACCACGGGGAAACAAACAATCTTCGCTTTCCATTAGACGATCGAGCGCGCCAGCAGCATGGACGCATGTCGGAATGCAGGAGGGGCGGGTTCTTAACGTTACCCGCCCACTCGCCCCGCAAAATAATTGTTTGTGGCTGTTGCGGTTAAGCTGCTAATTCTTCGTGGACTATTATCTGTTGTGATCGCCAAGCCCGCGACAAAAGCGAAAGCCTGCTTCAGACCTGCAAAAACCCGCAAGTACCGTCGCCGCTGCTATTGTGTCGTGTTCGGCGCTCCTCTCCTGTCACCGCCCCTGTCGAGCCAGTACGACGAGGCGCGCGCAGCGGCACCACGGCGGCAGCGGAGGCGGATTTGCCGTGGCCTGCCCCGTCGCACGAGTGTGCGCTGTGCCTTTCCGAGCTGCCGGCCTGAGCCATGCCCCTGCGGGCGCCCAAGGGCTCGTGCGGTGCAGCTGCTGATGTCGGCGGCCAACTCGTGGGGCATGTCGAGAACACTGCAGATGATCACTCGCTGAGACAAGGCGCCGGCCAACAGCGGCGGAGCGTGATCTAAAATTAAGGGGGGGCCAATTGCAAGGGCGCAGGCTAACAAGCTGGCCTGTAATTAAACGCCACGCATTATACTACTTGCATGTCTGTCACTGCGCCTCACTACTAGCTACAGTCACTTGCCAGTCACTGCGTCACTCTGTGAATGCGCAATGCAAGTACTAGTAGTATATCTTGTTGGCTAGCTACTAGTACATCTTGTTGGCAGATGGATGTACTAGTAGAACATTGGATGGTTGAGAGTAGCACTGACTGAGCTGACAGAACAGAACGTCCAGAAACTTTGCAAATGAAAGCGTGGCCGCAGCGCCCCTACAAGGCTTCGCCCCTGCGTGTTTTGTCAGAGGCAAGGGGGGGCCAACGCCCCGTTTCGCCTCCACGAGGCTCCGCCCGTGCCGGCCAAGATGAGCCTGAAGCAGCCGCCACAAGTCTGTTGAATACTATTCTCCTGCTAGCAGAGCAGAACACATGTTCAGGTCGTGTGTGTACTGTAGACTGGTGGAATCGCCGGTGATGCTAGCGAGTGCCTGTCCTGCCATGGCGAGGTTTTATTTCTCTGCGACTGCAATGGATCGATGTTCAGACCATCCGCACTCATGAAACTTTATATTCGACCTCTAAAAGGCCTAGTCATCAAGATTCTCTGCTTTACAGTTCATTCTTCCGCACCCATACAACCTCTATATCTCACCTCTATATCACCTATCACAAATAACCCTACTTGTCATCTTCTATAAATTTTATCCAAATATATCCATGTGAGATCTAGTTTTGAAGGATTAATTGCAACGAATTTAATGATGCAATCGGAATTTAATTTGGGTTTGTGATTTGTGAGTTATAACACTTTTTTTAATTGAAAAAGGTGGGGCCCACGTCTGATTCTTCCCATGCAAGCCGCTGTGCTGCTCAGTGCTCACGCGTGGGCGCATGGTGGGGCCCTGCAACGTCTAAAGTGAACGAACGGTAAAAGACCTGTACCGCGTTATGCCTGGCGTATGAAGTTCGATAGCGTGCCCGATAGAGAGTGCCGCTGTAGCCATTTTTTCCCTGTAAAAGCTGTGGTGGCAGGTACCGTCTCTTTTTACAGTCACCGCTGCGGATGGTCTCAGGCGTGGTTCTTCGAAGAACGCTGCGGAGGGTCCCAAACAAATCGTAGACGGTTGTTGTGGGATCTTGCGGGTTTTGCCGCCAAATTTGTTGTGTCCGTGGCACACTTGTCCGCAAGGTCCGCAGCTTAGTAGCTAGCCACAAACCCGCTAATAAACTTTGCGGCAAGCGATGCGGGTTAGCGGCTGGCCGCGAACGAGCCCGCCTGCGAGCTGAGACGCATGCATGGTCAGCGTTTGGTTCGCTGTCTTGTGAACCTACGGCAGCACGGCACGGTGGGCGTCCAGTCGCCGTCGCAAGTGGCAACCACGTACGCGTGCCCGACACGTTTGGGCTTTTGGCCTTTGGCATGGGTCGCGCCTGAACCGGACCGGAGACAGAGTGCTGGCTGCTGCTGGTGGCTGGTGCATGCACCCCGAAGAGCCGAGAGCAGACGATCAAACCAGCAGCAGGCCAACTTGTTGCGCTCGCTTTCCCAAAAGCGATGATGATACGCGTGCTGACTGCAGACATGCAAATGCCGATCGATCGACAGGTGATCCGATCCCGTAAAAAAAAAAAAAAAAAAAAAAGAGCAGATAGTACTAGCAGTATATGCATCCTCGTGCTGTCATAGTGTTGTTTAACTGACCCGAATATTTGGTGCGTGCATGTGCATACAATGTCTGTGCTGCTCTCGTCATGTCTCGCAGGTGAGATAGATACTGCGTGGTCATCGATAGATCTTGCTTCGTCTTGAGGCCACTCGCCACAGATGGATCGCCGATTGCGTACATAGGTCGTCCGTTCCAAGATCACAGTAGATCTAATAATAAAATGCAGATTTTGTGTTGCTTAACATCCTCTTTGGCTTATGTACACAATCATAGGAGATCTAATTCACGTCAGCATGCGCCACATCCGTTCCATGATCATAATAGATTCTGTGTATGTTAGTGGATGTTATGGCTCAATACTTGCATTATTTCCTATGTACCACTATTGACAAAGACGCCTTCATTACCTCATTTCGCTAGATCACAAACACAAGTCCAATATAGTAGTACGAGCAATATATCTAAAAGAAGAAAATGGGTAAAGTGCATTACACAGTTAACGATCCTAAACTCGTTTGGGGTATTACTGTATTATCTACGTATAAATACGTTTAGGGAGTTCAAGATCCAAAATATGACAGAATCAGACAGTTTTAAAGATCATAAATACACTTTACTACTCAAAGGATCTAATAACATTGATAATTACCAATCTTAGTGGAAATCTCAGCGATTGCTAGTCAAAACGAAAATAGTTCAACCTAACATAGATCCAATGAAATGCAGAGTGACATAAACGGTGTACTAGTATCAATAATAAATCTCCTGGGGAGTCCATTCTCCATTGCGGAAAGAAGCTCTTGTGAATTCTGATCCATGGAAATAGTACATAGCTAGCCGAGTCCTTGTAATTTGGACTGCATGCGAATCGACTAATCGAGGGTAACCTCACCAGTCTGACTGATGATGACCTGCCTGCCTGCCTCACACTCACCACTAGCAGGAAAACTAGTATTTTGATCGATCTTGAAGACGACCAACAACTTGGCCTCCAGTCTGTCGTTGTCGTCCTGCATCCACCCAGGTGCACCACACCTAGACCTGCAACACCACCACCGGAGGCACGTACTACTCGGTCTTGATATCGATCTGCTGGGGCTGCTACACTCGCATTTGATCTGCATACACTGCATCCGGCCATCCCAAATCTTCCTCGTCTGTCCTGCCCTCTCCTCCCCACGACTAGAGCAATCCCATGTCAATCTCTGCAGTCAGTATCCATCCTCGGCGATCGCGCCACTCGAATCAACGCCTTCACATTCGCTTGATTCCAACAAGCCATTAGAGGCGACGAGCGGCGAGGCGAGCAAGAATCCCCTTCTATATGTGCCGCGGCGCCCTCCCAGCTCAACCACTTCAGTTTCAGTTGGCAGTTGCAGTCGGCGGCAGCGAGGTGACCAAGCCGGCCGGCCGAGCGAGTCTGTGCATGGTGGCGGAGAGGAAGGCGGTTGCCCGCCCGGCCGCCTGCGGCAGCGGCGGGCGAATGCGCATGCGCAGCGCCGGCGCCGAGGGTGGCAAGCTGCGGGGCCGTCAGGGGAAAGGCAAGCAGCAGGCCCGTACTGGTGCCGCCGTGGCCGGGCCAGGGGTACTTCACGGCGGGGCTGGCGGCGCTGTTCCTCTGCCTCACCGCGCTGCTGGTGTTCCTGCCGCTCGTGCTGCCCCGCTGCCGCCGCCGCCGTTTCTGCTGCTGCTCGTGCCGGTGGGCCTCATGGCCGTACTCCTGGCGCTGGCGCTCGCGCCGTCCGACGGCCGGGGCGCCGTCGCTGCGTCGGTGTGTACTGAAGACGGGCGACGCATCGCACGTGCGCTAGTCACGCGGAGAGCGTGCACTGTAAAAAATGTGACGCATCGTCGTGTGTATAAGGAACAGCAATTTTCTTTTTTTATTCCTTTGGTTCGTAATTATGTTTCAGTTGTTAATCCCGAGGCAGCCTCCTTATTTTCATGCTCCAAGATGAACCGCAGTACTACCAGCTATATCACGCCACAGCCACATCTCTGAAAAGCTCGTGCGTGTGTTTTTTCGTTCTCCTTTCTGGTTTTTTCTTTTTTCTTCTTCTCTACAGTCACCTACTGCTCCCTGTTGGTACTGTATGCTAGGAGAGCGGTCAAATAAAAACTACGGTTACAATAAACTAATATAACCCAGTTATAGGTTTTAGTACAAAAATAGGTGATGTAGGGAGAACTATGACAAAAAAAAAAGAATGGTAAAAAATGGCATCGATTGCTTTTTAATTTTAGCTTCTTTTTATCACAAATTGTTTATAAGTTGTACCAACCCTACCTTCTACTTTATCTGGTTTATAGCCCTCTCTGTTCATTTTTCATTAATAAGTGTATAAAAGTATCTTAATTAGATTTTTATGAAAAGTTTTAAGAAAATAAAAAGTTTTAGAAATAACTATTTGAATAAGGGACCTAATAAAGGTCTTGCAATTATGTAGATTTAGTAGGTCTAACTCCCTATGGAAACGAGGTTTGTAGAATTTTTGGACATGTAAGGTTGAAGTCTTCTATCTTAGTATCAACATTCTAGAAGTAGTTTTCTATAAAAATTTGTTGTCTTCTACCTTAATAGTGCCTATCCTTATTGTGTACTCTTTTTTTCTAAGCCAAGAATACTTCACCAACCAAATTAAGTATTGAGATAATTTTCTAGGACATGACTGCGTAGTTTCCTCAAATGTGATGGCCCTGAATTTGGATCATCAAACTCCTTCCAACTCACTATGTTTTCAATTGTGTTGACCACATATTGATTACAAGTTCCAAACCATGCTTGGGTGACACTAGATGCATTAATTGTTCAAACATATCTCTCCCGCACTCGTGTTAACCATTCAGATCTTAATCCAAGGGCACTAAATAGATCAAGATGGAACAAAACTTTCCTCTCGCGATTTTAATTTAAGTGATAGATGGATACAGAGAGGTAAATCAATTTCATGACCTAAAAACGTGCATAAGGAAACTGATAACACACTTCACATACTTATAATTATTCTCGATCCTCCAAGATTAGATCTGTTGGTTCTCGAATGCCTTTCAAAAAGATATATTCTAAGAAATACAGGAAGACATTTTAAGAGAACCTAAAAAGTTCCACAAACCTAGCGTATAGATCTAAGCATCTCCTCTTCTGCTTCAAAAGCATCAAAATCAAAATCGTCTTCATCATCCTCTTCCAAGACCTCGTTATCCTCATCTTCCTCCTCGTCGGCAATGGCGGCTGCTGCTGTTATTGCTACTGCAGCAGCAGGAGGAGGAGCGGTAGTTGTCGCCGTAGGAGGAGGAGGAGGAGGAGGAGCAATTGTCGCAAGAGCAGGAGCAGGAGCAGAGCAGCAGTTGTCGCTGTCGCAGGAGGAGCAGGAGGAGGAGTAGTTCCCGTCGCAAGACATTTCAAGAGAACCGAAAAAGTTCCACAACCCTAGCGCATGGATCTAAGCATTTCCTCTTCCGCTTCAAAAGCATCAAAATCAAAATCATCCCCGACATCGTCGTCCTCCAAGACCTCAGGTTCATCGATCATAGCAATGACCAGATCGTGTTGAACACTATGTTGAACTTCATAAAAAAATGAAAATGAACCTAAGAAGTTCAACATAGTGTTGGTCATTGCTATGATAGATGAATATGAGATTGTCCATTCTCTCTTGGTCTCTAGCAGTCATACGGCCATAAGATATCTCTCTCCTGAATGATGAGATACGGCTAAGTCTAACAAAAATCCAACAAGCACTGGTGACAACAACCAGGGATACTCCTTTAATGATGAGCCAACGACGCCTGATGGTTGGATCCATACACTAAACAAGACAATGGGGTAAAAATGAGTCAGGATATTGGTGCATATGTAGAAACAAACCTTGATCTAAAATAGAATTATGGATCGATTGTGACATTGAAGATGCGCCATAGGAAATCATGATTGCTCAACAGATCCAATCCTAATGACAACTAGAAAAGAGAAGATAAACCTGGATATGAGAAAAACAACAAATGTACCTGTCGGTGCTAAAACTGGCGGTCCTAGTACCAACGAGTAAATTTGCGTGCGTGCTCCCAACCCCGGATGGTGTGCGAGATGGACACAAGGGAATCTTGTATTATCTTGCACCAAGGTGCTTGTAGGTAGGGGGTGTACAAGCAGTGGTGGAGAGGGAGCTGGTCCCAAGTCTCGTGAAGGTGGGTGTATGAGCCCGTGTGCTAAGGAGATTGCTAGACTCGCACGTAGTCCGATCGACCTGTGTCTAGACCAACCGGTTTTCCTATATACTTGTTCACTTGCCCTTGGAAGGACCCCCGTCCTCCCCTTTTATAGCCGCAAGGGGAGGAACGGGCTTTTAGTACAGTGTCTGAATAGGTGAGACGGTGGTGGGCGCCGCCTCTTCTCGGCAGAGGCCTCGGGGCTTCTCCTCCGCCTTGTTTTGAGGCCCCGGTGTGGGCGGCGGCCTTGTCTTGCACGGCGCCGTGCTGCCGATTGCGGGCGCCGTTCAGGAGTCGGCTCCTCGATCCCCGCAACGGAGGGGGGAAATCATGATCACCGTGTCCCGGGCGCTGTGGGTCGCTGTAGCTTTGACTCATCCCCCGGTCCGAAGCTCCGAGGGCCGTGGCGTCGTTGTCGATACGGCGTGGCCGGGCGCAGTAGATATACCGCATGGAGGCCGTCTCCGCCTTCCTGTGCTCGGATACCTAGGTGTACAAGTGGGCGGGGCTCGGAAGACCCGGCCTCCGTACAAGGTCGGCGCCGCGGCGTCGCTCGGGCGCGGCGCCACGCTTGTTCGGGACTTCCGGAGGGACCATCCTGAGAGGTTAGTCATCATGACGCCCTACGGCGGCGAGGCATGGCCGTCACTTGTAGGGGGTAGCGTAATCATGAACGCGGGCGTAGGGTTGCGGCGGGACGGCTCCCATCCCCTGCCTGGCGTGACCGTCGCAGTAGGCACGTGGGAAGGCGGGGCGGTGGTTATACGTCAAGTCCGTGGTCAGGCTTGACCGGGAGATGGGTGGCGTCCGCCCGAGGCCCTATCACGGGGCTCGCTCGGGACGGGAGGCGGAGCTCGTCCAAGGCGTTCCCCAGAGGGTTCGGGCAAGACGGAACGTTAGCATCCGGTCCGAGGCCTCAGCGTAGGGGGCTCGGACGGGGAAAACAAGCGCCCGTCCGAGGGCTCAGCGTGGGGCTGGGACAGGGCGGAGTTAGCGCCCGTCCGAGGCCTCGGCGAAGGGGGGCTCGGGCCGGGTGAAAAGTTTAGCGCCCGTCCGAGGCCTCGGCGCCAGGGGGCTCGGACGGGACGGAAGGCAAGCGCCCGTCCGAGGCCTCAGCGTAGGGGGGCTCGGACGGGGCGGAAAGTTAGCGCCTGCCGTGTGCCCAAGCTAAGGGGGCTTGGTCGAGACCGGCTGGCAGCGTCTGCCGGCCTCGGGCAGGCCATGCTTAGTTACCATGTAGCCTAACTTTGCGTTTGTTGGGCCTAACTGTTTGGAGGGCCCTTATTTTGGTCCTCGACACTAGCCCCCGAACCTTCGAAGGAGTGAGTATACTCGTTCGGGGGTTGTGGTTTCTGGCCAGGTTTTTGTCGGGCGTGCTGTTAGACGCTTCGAGCTTTCTTACGCCGGGTGCAAGAAGCAAGACCCGGGCGGGTGTAGCCCGAGGCCTCGGAGGGGGTGTGAACAACCCTCCGAGGGCTTGCATGCGTTCGGATGCGTTTGTGGCTTGTGAGAGGCGTAGCCTGCCTACCGCGAACGCCTCTACCCCCCCGGGGGTTTGCACATGTCCGGGTGAGGGTGCTTTCTTGTCTCTCGAGGCTATATTCTCCGGCTGGGGCGCGAAGCGCACCCGCCGGTGAAGTTTCGAGGCCTCGGAGAAGTGTGGGTGCTTCTCCGAGGGCTTGTGCGTGTTTTTTGGTCGAGTGTTTCCTGCTGCGGTGCCGAGCCCCCGGGCCCGTCGGCTCGTCCGGGAGGCATGGCGCGTGAAGTTAGATGACGTTTCCCAGCCTTTGGCCACTATGCCGGGTAGCCCCCGAGCCCCCTGTTTCCGGGCGTGGGGCGGCCGGTCGGTACTTGGTCGTTAATCTCGTGAAGACGCCTCACGCATCATCCCTTCCGCAGGGAGGAGGGTGGATTTTGTCATGCTTTGTCGACGGCGTGTGCCGCACACAACTAGATCCCGTGAGTCGTTAACGGGTGAATCCAAGTGGAATGCCTGTGCCCCGTTCGCTAGGGGTTGGCTGGGCCCGGAGGCGCATTCCATTAGAGCCTACAAGGTATGTCCGAGGCGGGGCCCGGGTCCCGTCCGCCAGGTCCCGAGGGCTCGATGCACTCCCGCGCGGGATCCCCCTAACTCAGACTGCCTCGCTGGCCTTGGATACGGCGTCGGACGATCCCATTGTGTGGCTGAACGAGCGTATGAGTCCGTCCGAGCCATCCCTGACTCTGTTGCCCTGAGGCGGCTGTCGAACCCCTTTGTGGGCCAGCCCACGAACCTCTGGACCGTAATGGGCCGTCGCCCAGGCTCCTTCCAGGGAGAAGGAAACGCTTGCCGTTGAAATCCCGTCGTGGGGGACGTGGGACGCGTCTTTTTAGGCGCTCCTCTCCGTGGCGGTGAGCACCGCCGCGCCCACATTACAGAAGAGGTGGTGGGCCCCCCACGACCGAGGCGGTTCGACTCACCGCGGCGTGTGCCCAGGTCCCACGGGGACGGACGGTGGCGTGTGCCGCGGCCGCCACCGAGCCGCGCGCCCGCGTCAGTCCTCGGGTTCCGCGTGTCGATCCTTTGCGGAGAAAAACCCCGCGCCGTGTGTGAGGCGCCGCGGGCCCGTGTGGCTGTGGCCGCCCACGTGCCGGGCGCCGGGTCTCCGTGTGACGTGCACTTGAGTAGGGAATCCCGGCGCGATCAAGCGCATTAAATGCGGGTAGATGAACCGACTGGGGGTTTCGGGTATAAGTACGCTGGCGTAGGCGGCGTTTGGCTTCCTTCTCGCCTTCCTCGCTTTTTGCGCCGCCTTCATTCTCTCCGCTATCGCCATCCGCTCGAGCACCGCCGAGAGAGAAAAAAGGGAGCGAGAAAAAGAGAGAACTCACCGCACCCGCCCGCCCGCCGTTGCCATGGCGTCGAGACCCGAGATCATCGGCGTGGAGGAGTGGGAGACGAGTTTCATGACGCCGCCGGAGCCGGGGTGGCGCTCGTGGGGAAGGGGCTTCTCCGCCTGTGCCGACAACGCCTCGCCGGGAGTGGATGGTTCGCCGGGCCGACCACTGCCCCCCGCACCCGCCACCGGGATACGTCGTGAGCTTCACGGCGTTCCATGAGAACGGGCTCGGGATGCCGGCGGGTCGATTCTTGAGGGCCGTCCTCGAGTACTACGGCCTGGAGCTGCAGAACCTCAACCCCAACTCCATCACGCACATGGCGGTGTTTGTCGCCTTGTGCGAGGGCTATCTCGGGGTCGAGGTCCACTGGGACCTCTGGCTCCACTTCTTCGAGGGCGCCCTCTACCTCAAAGGTGTCGAGAAGAGGAAAAGGACATCCGTCCGCGCCGGGGGCTGCATACTGCAGTTGCGGGGTCGCAACCGGGAGTCCTACATCCCGGTGAAGCTCGCCTCCTCCAACCGCGGCTGGCGCGCGAAGTGGTTCTACCTCCGGAACGACTTCGGTCATCTGCCCGCTTACACCGGGAGGGTGTTCGACGCGGAGCCCGCGAGGTGGAAGGAGGAGATTATCCCGGAGAGGACTACCCCACTGAAGAAGGTGTTCCGCGCCTTGAAGATGCTGACCCACAAGGGGCTGGACGCATCAGTTGTCATTGCTGCCTTCCACAGGCGGCGAGTCCTGCCCCTTATGGAGAGGCGACCCCGCCCTGTTTTGACATGAGGGAAGGCAGCCCTTGGGCCGGGCGCGGATGTCGTCCGTCGACCTCGAGCACGACGAGGTCGCCGAGCGGACCAAGAGGGCGGCGACGGTGACAGAGCGTCTCCAACCTCTACAAGGTTGCGATGCGCCCCCCACCCGGATGCCATCTCCGTGGTAAGTTTCTATGGTCGTGTTTGTACCGTTAATGTTCGCATCCTCCCCTTCATCCTTATCTTATTCTTTTCTTTGCAGGGATTGGCCGGGAAGCTGCGGGCGTCCAAGCCCCCCATCTCCGCGGAGAAGGAGGCGAACAAGGCCCACGCGGAGAAGCAGAGGGAGAAGAAGAAGAAGAAGTCGGACAGGAATGTCCGTAAGCAGAGCGAACAACGCGCCCTGGACAAGCTGCGGCGCCGGCAGGAGGAAGAGGGACTCCCCCGAGAGCCGACACCCTCCGATACCACCGGCGCCGATGATGACGATGATGAGGATGACGAGGGGGGGAGGATTACGACTTCCTCGGCTTTATGGAGGATGAGAGGTCAAGGAGTCGTTGGTCCCCGCCCGGCTCCTGGTGATGCGCCGCAGAGGCAGGCAGCAGAGAAGTCTAGCACGCAGGCCTCGGCCTCGGCGTCTTCATGGCCGAGGCTGCGTGTTGAGCCCTGGGGGCCGCATCGCCTCCCGTGAAGAGGGAGGGTGGTCGCCATGGCCGTTGAAGGACGCTGCCCCCTGCCCTTCACTCCACCGAGGCCAGCCACGGCCGGGGCGGCCGGAGACGTGACCCCCGGGGGGGGATGAGGCCCCCCCCGAGTCGTCCGATGTGCCGGGCCGGCCCGGGGGGGCGGCCTGACCCACCCCCCGGAGCGGCCCGAGGTGGAGAGGAGGACCGTCGAGAGTGAAGTGCGGGCCTCTCCCGAGGAGGCGGCAACGCCGAGAGGGTCGGCATCCCGTGCTGCGACCCAGAGTCGCGCGGGCCGAGGACACCTCAAGTCCGAGCCCCGACGAGCATGGCTCGGCGAGCCAATTGTTCCAGCCGGCCGGTCACCGGGTGAGCATCTCTCCCTCCTTAAGTCTTTCATCGTTTTTGTTTCATTTCTTCCTCTGAAGTCCCGCCCTTCTCGCCACCGTAGCCAAAAACGCAAGACGGCCCCGGCTCCGGCCCCGCTTGCTCCGCGCAAGCAGCTGAGGCGAAGGGCCGGGACGGCGGGCGCCTCCCTGCCCTTGTGGTGGTGCCGCCTCCGGCGGCCGGGAGAGAGGCGGCCGAGGCGCCGTCGCCCAGGGAGCCACCACCCGCCCGTGACGGAGAGGGACGCAGCACCCTGGGTGACGGAGGCCTCGGCAACGCCCGTTGTGGAAGTCGTGGACGGCGCTGTCCTGGTGGCCGCTAATGACATGGTCATGGAGGAGCGGGCGCCAGTTCTGCCCCGGGTCGTGCCACGACGCAGAGGTGGTGGAGGTCCCCTCCTCGGAGGAGACCGCCCCCGCGCGAGGGAAGGAGGTGGCCGTTGCGGACACGGCTTCCACGGGTGGCGATCGTGCGGGGTCGCCTACCGCGGCGCCTGCCGAGGGGTCCTCCAGCCGGGAGGTGGTCCGCTTTGACGCGCTCCGGGAGGAGCCACCGCGGATTGTCCGGGTCGGACCGCCGGGACCCGGAGGACCGGCCGCCTATGTCTTTGGACGACGCCCTGGAGCAAACTCGGTGGGAGCAGGCTGGCAAGTTCATGCAGTCGGCTGAAGACCTGCTTCGTCTGCTCTCGCCGATCTTCTCGAGGGACCTCCCTGACGTGTTGAAGGTATTATAAATACTCATGATTGAATCCTTACCTTGACATGGGCACCTTTGCATGCCTAACCTAACCGGGTTCTGGGTCATCTCAGGATCTGGCGAAGTTGTCCCGGGAGAAATCGCAGTTTCTCCGGCTGAGGGCCGGCCTTGACGAGGCGTTCCACCTTCAGCGGCAGGAGGCAAACCGGCTGCGCACCGACTTAGCTGCCCGGAACGAGGAAAATGCCGGCCTCCGCCTCCTTGTCTCGGATCTGAAGGTTGAGGCCTCCGAGGCTCGGGAGCAGAACACCCTCCTGTCGAAGGCCCTGAAGGAGCGGTCGTCGGAGCTCGACCAGCTCCGAGCCGAGAAGGAGACGATGAGGACGGCGCTTGTCCAGGCGTCCGACACCATTGGGACCTTGACGAAAAACCCGGTGAACATGGATACCGACCACCAGCTCTTTGTCAATGATGTCACCATGGTGCGGGCCGAGCTTGGTCAAGCTACCGAATGAGGTCAACGAGCTCCATGTGCAAATGGGCGGAGGAGGTGGTGCAAACGGAAGGTAAGTCTTGTTTTTGGGCAATCATATCCTTGCCTTCTTGCTCAGAGATTGACCCCTGGCGGATGCAGAGCTGAGGAGGAAGTCGTCGGAGCAAGCGGCGGCCCTTGGTGCGGTGCAGGTGGCCTACTCCTCAGCGCAGGGCGAGCTCGACGCCCTGAAGGAGAAGGTCCGAGCCGTTTGCACGGTGGTCGAGGCCGGCGAACCCACCGGCAGCAGTCCACTGGGCCGCCTGGAGGCGTGCCTGACGAGTGGGGCTGGCCAAGGCCCGCTGTCCTTGATCCGGCCCCGGACCGGCGTGTCGCACACCCTAGCGATGACCCTCTCTCACTACGACCTTGACCTCCCCAAAGTTTCCGAGGGGCTTGTCGTCGCCGAGGACGAGGAGGGTCGCGAGGGAGAGGTGTTCGCCGAGCTGCTCCAGCAGGCTGAAGAAGCCACGACTGCGCTGGTCGGGCACTTCCAGACGGCCATCCTCCCTGATGTTGCTGAAGGGGTCGACGCTACTGACGCCGCAGATGCCGACGCCAGGGATGGAGGGGGGTCGGATGCCCCCCAGTAAATTCTGTAATTTAGGCCGAGTGTGCCCATGTAAAAAAAACTTGATTTGTATTTTGTTTTGTCTGTGTCGATTAAAACTTTGGCCCGTCGAGGCCTTATGATTTGTTGATCGTTTTTTGCCTATTTTCCGTGCCTTTGAAACTCGCCTTGCATTTTTAGGTTAGGGCCCTTTGCGAGGGCGTTGAGCTTAGAGGTTCGTTCCTTAGTCAAGGGTGGTAAGCAGAGGCACCGTAGCGCTGGGGCGTGGGAGGCCTTGTAGCTTTGCCAGTCCTGACGTTTGGAGCGATCCCCCCGCAAAGCATGAAGTTCCTTCGTCCTATGGCAGTGAGTAGGAGTGCTGTAGCGCATGGGCGTAAGTGACCCCGTGGCTCAACCGGCCCTAGGTTTCGAAGAGGCCTTCCTTAGTTATCCTTTTTCTAAGCGTTCGGGATCTTCAGCACGAAAGTGTTCAAGAAACGATTAACAAAAAGGAAGTGTGCGACCTTCAGAGTGCCTTTCAGGAGGGGGTTCCCCCCTGTTTAGCCCCCGAGGGAGGCTCGGCTTTGATGGATCGAAGCCGAGTCTCGCTTAGACTCTGAGGTGGCGTAAGTATAGTTCAGGTCCTCAGCCCCCGAGGGCCTTGGACATGTTTCTCGGTTGCAGAAAACTGTAAAAATGAGAAGTGCTTCCCATTCTCCTTTAAGAAACATGGAGTACAACTATGTGTAAAAACTTGGAAGCTTAAGGGTAGAAGCGACGTAGCTGTTGAATGTTCCAAGCGTTGTTGAGGACTTCACCGGTCTCATTGGCGAGATTGTATGTGCCTGGCTTGAGGACTACGGCGATGACGAAGGGTCCCTCCCAAGGCGGCGTGAGCTTGTGGCGTCCTCTGTTGTCTTGACAGAGACGGAGCACCAGATCGCCTTTCTTGAGGTCTCGGGTCCGGACCCGCCGGTCATGGTAGCGTCGGAGGGACTGCTGGTATCTTGCTGAGTGTAAGAGGGCAGTGTCCCTTGCTTCCTCAAGCATGTCCAGTGAATCCTCTCGAGCTACTTGGTTGCGGGCCTCGTCGTAGGCTTTGAGCCTTGGGGATCTGAACTCCAAGTCGGTAGGCAAAATGGCCTCAGCGCCGTACACCAGGAAGAAGGGTGTAAACCCTGTAGCCCGGCTCGTCGTCGTCCTAAGGCTCCAGAGGACCGAGGGGAGCTCGTCGAGCCATCTTTTGCCGAACTTGTTGAGCTTGTTGAAAATCCGAGGCTTGAGCCCTTGCAATATCATCCCGTTGGCCCGCTCCACTTGACCGTTCGTCTGAGGGTGCGCCACCGAGGACCAGACGATGCGTATCTGGTGCTCGTCGCAGAAGTCTCGGAACTTTGCCCCCGTGAACTGGGTGCCGTGGTCGGTGATGATGGAGTTCGGGACTCCAAAGCGGTGGGTGATATCGGTGAAGAAGAGCACCGCCTGTGCGGACCGGATGTTGGTGATGGGGCGCGCCTCGATCCACTTGGAGAACTTGTCTATGGCGACAAGCAGATGAGTAAAGCCCCCGGGCGCCTTCTTGAGGTGTCCTACCAGGTCCAAACCCCACACGGCGAAGGGCCATGTGATCGGGATGGTCTGGAGTGCCTGAGCCGGTAGGTGCGTCTGACGAGCGTAGTACTGGCATCCTTCGCAGGTGCGCACTACCTCGGTGGCGTGGCGCCGACCATGGTTGGCCAAGAGAATCCCCGCCGGAAAGGGCCGCCGACGAGGGAGCGGGGGAGCGGCGTGGTGGCCGCACACTCCCGGCGTGGATTTTGCGAACCAGGGCAAGGCCATCTTCGACCGTGACGCATCGCTGCAGGACCCCGAGGGGCTTCGCTTGTAGAGGTCGCCCTCGATGACGACGAAGGACTTTGCTCTTCTCGCGAAAGCGCCGGCCTGATTGAAGTCCTCGGGGAGGGTTCCCCGAACGATCCAATCAAGGTATGGCTTTCTCCAAATCCGGCTTGGGGTCGGCTTCCGGATCCTCCCCCGTCGATCGCCATGATCTTGGGGTTTGACGCCGAGGACGCCTCGGAGTCCGAGGGGGGCCTTGTCGCAGAGGGGCCTCGGACATCTCCCCAGCCCCCGAGGGGGGGTCGGAGCGATTCTCCGTGGCCTCCTCCTGTTCGCTGAGTGTGATGGAGGGAGCCGTGAGGTCTTTGGTGAAGACGTCGGGGGGAACCGGGGCTCTTCCAGCGGCGATTTTGGCGAGTTCGTCGGCAGCCTCGTTGTGTCTGCGGACGATGTGGTTGAGCTTCGAGGCCCTCGAACTTGTCTTCAGGCGCGCACCGCCTTGCAAGACGCGCGTCCATCTTGGGGTCGTGGCAGCTTGAGTCCTTCATGACCTGGTCGATGACGAGCTGCGAGTCCCCTCGGACATCAAGGCGCTTGATGTCGAGTTCGATGGCGATCTTCAATCCGTTGAGTAGGCCCTCGTACTCCGCCATGTTGTTTGACGCTGGGAAGTGGAGGCGGATTATGTGTCGCATGTGCACCCCGAGGGGGGAGACAAAGAGGAGGCCAGCGCCGGCTCCAGCCTTCATCAGGGACCCGTCGAAGTACATCGTCCAGCACTCCGCCTGGAGCCGGGACGGCGGTAGCTGGGTATCGGTCCACTCGGCGAGGAAGTCAGCCAAGACTTGAGATTTGATAGCCTTCCTTGGCGCGTAGGAGAGGGTTTCTCCCATGAGCTCAACGGACCACTTGGCGACCCGCCCCGAGACTTCCCGATTTTGGAGGATCTCCCCCAACGGGAAGGAGGAAACCACCGTCACGGGGTGAGCGTCGAAGTAGTGCCGGAGCTTGCGCCGGGTCAGGACCACCGCGTAGAGCAGTTTTTGGATCTGCGGGTAGCGGATCTTGGTCTCGGACAACACCTCGCTGATGAAGTAGACTGGCCTCTGGACCGGCAGGGTGTGGCCCTCCTCCTGCCTCTCGACGACGATGGCCGCACTGACCACCTGCGTTGTTGCGGCAACGTACAGGAGGAGTGGCTCTCCTTCGGCTGGCGGGACGAGGATCGGGGCACTGGTGAGGGCGGCTTTGAGCTTGTCGAGGGCCTCCTGGGCCTCGGAGGTCCGTGAGAAGCGCTCGGACTTTCTCGGGGAGACGATAGAGGGCAGCCCTTTCGCCGAGCCGTGAGATGAAGCGGCTCGAGAGACGCCCAGACGCCCCATGACTCGCCCGCACGCCCTTCAGGTCCTTGATCGGCCCCATGCTCGTTACGCAGTTACCTTCTCGGGTTGGGCTCGATGCCGCGCTTGGAGACGATGAACCCGAGGAGCATGCCTCGGGGGACCCCGAAGACGCACTTCTCGGGGTTGAGCTTGACGCTCTTGGCCTTGAGACACTGAAAAGCGACCTCAAGGTCAGAAATGAGGTCGTCGGCCTCCTTGGTCTTGACCACGATGTCGTCGACGTAGGCCTCTACGGTTTCGCCGATGTGGTCTCCGAAAACGCCCAAGCATGCACCGCCGATGGGTGTGGCCCCCTGCGTTCTCGAGCCCGAAGGGCATCGCCACGTAGCAAAGTACATACCGAAAGGGGTGATGAAGGAAGTCGCGAGCTGGTCGGACTCCTTCATCTTGATTTGGTGGTAGCCGGAATAGGCATCAAGGAAGGATAAGAGCTCACACCCCGAAATGGAGTCGACTATCAGATCGATACGTGGCAAGGGAAAAGGGACTTTCGGACATGCTTTATTTAGACTAGTATAATCTACACACATCCTCCATTTCCCACTCTTTTTCCTAACCAAGCGAGATTAGATAACCACTCGTGGTGGAACACCTCCTTGATGAACCCGGCCGCCAAAAGCTTGTTCACCTCCTCGCCAATGGCCCTACGCTTCTCCTCGTCAAATCGGCGCAGATCTTTGCTTCACCGGCTTGGACCCGGCCCGGATGTCAAGGGAGTGCTCGGCGACTTCCCTCGGAATGCCCGGCATGTCCGAGGGACTCCACGCAAAGATGTCGACATTTGCGCGGAGAAAGTCGACGAGCATAACTTCCTATTTCGGGTCGAGGGAGGCGCAGATCTTCACCGCCTTGCCGGATGGGAGGCGGGGTCCAATGGGACCTCCTTTACTCCGTCGGACGGCTCGAATGCGCCCGGCGTGACGCTTTGGTGTCGAGGGCCTCGGAGATCGCCACGGCCTCGGCGTGCTCGACCGCCTCGACGTCGCAGTTGAACGCGTGCTCGTAGGGGAGGAGCCGACGGTGATGACGCCATTGGGGCCCGGCATCTTGAGGAGAAGGTAAGTGTAGTTGGGGACGGCCATGAACTTCGTATACGCGGGACGTCCGAGGATTCCATGATAGGTTCCTCGAAAGTCAACCACGTCGAAGGTGATGACCTCCTTGCGAAAGTTCGACGGCGTCCCAAAGCAGACCGGGAGGTCGATCAGCCCGAGGAGCCAGGCGCGTCTACCCGGCACTATGCCCCGAAAGGGAGAGCTACCGGGCCGAAGCTGTGAGCGCTCTATCCCCAACAAGCTGAGGGTTTCGGAGTAGAGGATGTTAAGGGCACTTCCGCCATCTATCAGCACCTTGGTGAGCCGCACGTTGCCGATAATGGGGTCGACCACGAGCGGGTACCGCCCTGGCTTCGGCACGTAGAGCGGGTGGTCGTCGATGCTGAAGGTGATGGCGTCGGACCACGGCAGTGCCGCGGAGTGGCGGGGGTGTACCGAGAATATCTCTCGGCGTTCGCGCTTGATCCGGCGCGGGGTGAGGTTCGCCGGCTAGCCCCCCCGATGACCATGAAAACATCATGGACCTCAGGGAACTCCTCGCCTTTATTTTCCCCCTCCTTCTTCTTCTTGTCCTCAGGCGGGGGAAGCTTCTGATAGAAGCGACAGGCCAAGTCACACTCCCCATAGTATGCTTGACGGGGAGTTTGTGGAAAGGGCAGGGCTTTTTGAGCATGTCGCCGAAAGCCCCGGCCCCGGGGCCTTATGGTCGGCCGCGCGGCGACGATGTCGCCTTCGAGTCCGCCTCCCTTTTGCCCTTCTTCCCTTTGCACTTGTTCTTCTTGTTTTTCTTGGGGTTGCGGAGTGCCTCCCCCTTGGCATCGTCTTCCTTCCGCTTCCCTTTCTTGCCGTTGTTGCGGAAAAATCGCCCCCACCGCCCTCCTCGCCGGAGGCGGTTCGTCGCTACTTGAACAAGCTCGTTGGCGGTGGTTGGCATCTTCCGTCCCAACTCATGGACGAGCTCCTTGCAGGTCGTGCCATCAAGGAACGCGGCTGATGATGGCGGTGCCGGCCACGTTGGGCAGCCCTGCACTTTTCGAGAACCGCCCGATGAAGTCCCGTAGCGTCTCGTCGGGCTTTTTGGCGGCTGCTGGAGATCCCACGAGTTCCCGGGCGCACGTGACGTGCCCTCGAAATTCCCACAAAAACCCCGACTAGTTCGGACCCGATCATGGATCGTGTGGGCGGGAAGATGCTCCAACCAAGCGCGCCGAATCACCTGTGTGAAGCGGGAGGTTGCGGATGATAAGTCGGTCATCGTCCCGCGCCGCCAAGCCGGGCATGCCAGGCGGTAGTCGTTGAGCCAAACCTTGGGGTTCGTTTCTCCCGAGTATTTGGCAAGGTTGGCGGCCGTTGGAACCGGAAGGGGAACCGTGCGCGGCGGATCTCGGCTGAAGGCTCGGGGCCCCGGGGATCGGCATCATCACGGTCCTCGCCGCTATCGCGCCCGCCACCTCTGGCGTGGCCGGGCGGTCGCAAAACCGCCCGTGGTTCCGCTTCCTTCAAGCGGGGCGTTGTTGATGACGTTGCATGCGTCACCATCGTTGATCTTTGCCGCGGTTGTCCTCGAAGACGCCGCGGATCGACCTCCGCGATGGGTCCCGATGGACCGAGGCTTTCGCCGTGGCGTGGGCGCTCTTCGTCCCTCCCCATCCCTTAGTGCCCGATGTCGAGAGGACGAGCCACCAGCAGCTTGACAGCCAAGTTTCGAGATAGTCTCGCAGATCATCTCGAATCCGTCGCCCTCCCGGGGTGGATGGTTCTCGCATCGCCCGACGAGGAGAGGGCAGCCGCCGCGACATTATGACTTGCTTGCTCGTGGGAAGATGGGGGACGCTCTCCACCCTCGCCGCTGACGATCCTTCCGTTGACGTCACGCGCGTCGACGAAAGCAAATGGGTTAGGGATTGCGCTGGCCGCACGGTGGGCACGCCAGACGCTTCTATCTCCTGTCGTAACAATGCGACGGTCGCCGAGCCTGTCCCTGCCTCCCGAATCCGCCGGAGAAGCGGGACGCCGTGGCCTCCGAGGGGTAGCCGGTAGTTCGCTGGTCCCTCGGAGGGCCCGTGACGCCGGAGTCTGTGGCCCCCGGCCCGGAGGCCGGGACGCGCTTAGGATCTTCAGGTGTTGCGTTGGGCCGGAGCCGCTTCCCGCGGCAAGCCTAGGATCACGGCCCCGTTGCCATCGCCGTTGCCGCTGCCGCCACGCCGAAGTTCATCGATCTCCACGTGAAAGCATTCACGAGTTGGATCGCATATGTCGTCCGGGAGTCGGAGTCGGGGTAGCCGGAAAGCGAAGGCGTGCTCTGGATGAACCCCTGGGCCTCGTGATCCGAGGCAGGGCCGGATCGGGTGGGTGTAGCGAAGGCCGGAGTAGCGCCGCTGCTCCTCCCGCCTCGACGTACTCCCTCGTAGGCATGGATGGAACTGTCGGGGGGTGTCCGCGTCGGGTGCTCCCGTGGTGCGCTGCCGACGGCGGGGACGCTCCTCCGGCTCCCTATGGCGGTGGAGACCGATGTTGTGTACGTGGTGCCAGCTGCTGGGCCATGCCAAACGGCCGGGCGTGGTGGCGACGACGGCCGAGCATCCCCACGGGCGGTATCGCCCAGCCGCAGCGCCGCTAGATCTTCCCGCAAACCGCCAGCGCCCGGGTGCGCCCACCGAGCGCGGCAGAGCGAAGCGCCGTGGCGCCTCTCGCGCGGGCCGGTGTTGGGTCCGCCGGGGATTTGCTCGGAAGGCCCCCGAACTCCGGCCGAGAGGAGTTCCATGTCGCATCGACTCCAGTCGACACGAACTCAAGCTCACCGAACCGGATCGGGGTCCCCGGCTCCAGGGGCCGGAGTGGGAGAGGAGTTGGGGCTGAGAAATCGCCCGCCGCCGCCACGCCCGCAGGCCATCCGGAGGTTTTTTGCGGGAAAGGAGGTGAAACACGCACTTTCCCCTACCTGGCGCGCCAACTGTCGGTGCTAAAACTGGCGGTCCTAGTACCAACGAGTAAATTTGCGTGCGTGCTCCCAACCCCGGATGGTGTGCGAGATGGACACAAGGGAATCTTGTATTATCTTGCACCAAGGTGCTTGTAGGTAGGGGTGTACAAGCAGGTGGAGAGAGGGAGCTGGTCCCAAGTCTCGTGAAGGTGGGTGTATGAGCCCGTGTGCTAAGGAGATTGCTAGACTCGCACGTAGTCCGATCGACCTGTGTCTAGACCAACCGGTTTTCCTATATACTTGTTCACTTGCCCTTGGAAGGACCCCGTCCCCCCCCTTTTATAGCCGCAAGGGGAGGAACGGGCTTTTAGTACAGTGTCTGAATAGGTGAGACGGTGGTGGGCGCCGCCTCTTCTCGGCCGAGGCCTCGGGGCTTCTCCTCTGCCTTGTTTCGAGGCCCCGGTGTGGGCGGCGGCCTTGTCTTGCACGGCGCGCCGCGGCCGCGATTGCGTGGCGCCGCTCGTGGAGTCGGCTCCTCGATCCCGCCAACGGGGGGGAAATCATGATCACCGTGTCCGGGCGCTGTGGCTGCTGTGAAGTTTTGACTCATCCCCGGTCGGGTCCGCGGGCCCGAGGGCCGTGGCGTCGTTGTCGATAATGGCGTGGCCGGGCAGAGATACACCGCGATGGAGGCCGCCTCCGCCTTCCTGTGCCTCGATACCCAGGTGTACAGTGGCCGGGGCTCCGGAAGACCCGGCCCCCGTACAGGTCGGCGCCGCGTCGGCTCGGGCGCCGCGGCGCACGCTGTATCAGGACTTCCGACGGACCTGTCACGCAGGTTAGTATTATGACGCCCCTACGCGGGCAGGCAGGCGGCCGCCACCGTAGGGGAAAAAAATCGCGAACGCGGGGCGTAGGGTTGCGACGGACGGCTCCCATCCCCCCGCCTGGCGTCCGATGCACCGTGGGAAGGCGGGCGGTGGTTATACGTCAAGTCCGTGGTCGCTTGACCGGGAGATGCGGCGCGCCCCGTCCGAGGCCCTATCATTGTGGGGCTCGGACGGGACGGGAGGCGGAGCTCGCCCAAGGCGTTCCCCTCAGAGGGTTCGGGCAAGACGGAACGTTAGCATCTGTCCCGAGGCCTCGCCGGGGGGGCTCGGGACGGGACGGAAGGCGCGCCCGCCCGAGGCCTCGCGTAGGGGGCTCTGGGACGGGCGGAGTTAGCGCCCGTCCCGAGGCCTCAGCGTAGAGGGGCTCGGATGGGACGGAAGGCAAGCGCCCGTCCCGAGGCCTCGCCGTAGGGGGGGCTCGGACGGGCGAAAGTTAGCGCCGCCGTGTGCCCAAGCTAAGGGGGGCTTGGTCGAGAGGCTGGCAGTCTTTGGGCCTCGGCAGCCATGCTTAGTTACCATGTAGCCTAGCTTTGCGTTTGTTGGGCCCTAATGTTTGAGGGCCGTTATTTTGGTC
>JADLZL010006572.1:0-97690 GCA_015844335.1 Chrysopogon serrulatus
GGGGAAAGGTAACAAAACCAATTTTTGGTTGGATAGTTGGCTTAGCAGAAAAGAAAAAAAAAAGACCTTACCTTGTCTAGCACGAACCTAGCTTTTTTTTTTTTTTTTGCCCTTAGAGAAATATGCTCCCATCTCCACAACCATTAGATGTGCATGGAGATATGTGCAGTACAGGTCTACAGTGCACACATCTCCATGCAAATCCACAACATTTGGGATGGAAGGGCATATTTAACTTCCTTGTCTAGCAACCTCATTTGTTTTCACATCTTCTAAACCAAAATATTATTGTTCAACATTTTAAATAAAAAAAATAGGTTTGTGAATTCCTACAAGAGCTCAAACCTCACAAAGAGCAAGGATTGTGCAGATACAGATTATAATTATCAATTTTATATGCATTTTAAATTTAAATAGCCAGTGTAATGCTGACCTCAGTTTTGGAAAATTATTGATATAAAACACCTGAAAGAAATGTACATTACATATATAGGTTTAAACTGTTTAATTTGACACCAGAAGAAAAATAGTATTTTTTCATAAAACTTAGCGCCGTTCGTTATCCTATCAAACTAACAGAAAGGCTAAAAAAGAGACCAATAAACTAGGAGGTATTTTTTTAGGGCCAAGAAAAAGGAAATAATTTCCTCTTTCTTTTTACCATCGGGAGGCTACGGCCCACTAGGCCAGCCCATTCTGTATGTCCTAGATTCCTGATGGGCACACGTAGCAGACGAAGATCAGGGGCCCAATCAAATGGGATTCGCGTGTCAATTCCTCTAAAAAAAAAAAAAAAGCTTCGCGTGTCAATTTTCAGTTTTTCACCCCGAGGGCTCACCGGCGGGCGGCGGCGGCGCTGGGCACCAGCCACGAATAGAGAAGGCCAACCACACCCCCGCGGTGCGGCGATGCCCAACCAACACCTCGCGCAACTATGCCATCCCATAGTCGTCGCCGCCATAAATTGGAGCTCCGGTAAGATGAGAGAGGAAGAAGTGCGGGCGAGTCTGCAATGCTTCTTCGGAGACGGTGAGCTCCTTGTTTTTTTTTTTTTTTCCGCTTATCGCGGATTAGCCGCATGCTGATTCGTAAGGAGATTCGCAATCTCCATGGCCTTGCTCCACCCGTATGATGCTTTGCTTTTTGGCGCTATTCAGTGCCCTCTGCCTGCGTACTTACTAGCATTTGTTGCATCAGGGATGGTGACGATTAGTCGACCAACCTTGTTTTCTCTCCCCAAGTTCTAGGTGAAAATTTACCATCCCATAAGAGTTAAGTAGAATAGTTATTAAATAAATCTTTGTACTACAAATTTTACAATTAGATGTGTTCATCCCCATCACGGGAGCTATTTTTTTACCCGAAGAAAATGTCTGTTTACCTTCTGAAAGTTGCAGTGACACATTTGGCTAGTCCAGTACCAAGAGGAATATATTTTGTGAAATGATTCATGGGACAGAAGAACAGAAGTATTTCCACCCTGTAACTTCTCCTTGCCTCCAAATTTGCTCTCGGTTTTGCAGTGCAAATGTTCAGGCTAGCCTTACAAGCACCAAAAATTCCTCAAAAGGCAAAAAAAGAAAAGAGAAAAAAAAAAAAACAAGGAGATACTGTGCTATAACACTTTGACATGGTGGTAGGTGCTATCAGGGAGGCGCAGGTTCCTGGTAATTGTAATGTGGTTACACAGAAGAGCGAAACTGACATGGCTACTTGCCGGTATTCTTGTTTTCATGTTGTCTAGTGAAAATATTGAATTATCTGTAGATTCATACATTTGGATACTGCAATCTGATGGTTGATGGAACCTATTGGGTATAATGCTCTTGTGATGATCTGTAAATGAAGAAAAGAAGTATATAAATGAGAAATCCGAATCATTGTTTATGCAGAACAAAATTGCAGATCTTATATAAAACAGAGAGCTGCCCTAACTTCAAGAATGAAGTATGGGATACTGTCATCAACATTTTGATAAATATGTTAGTACCCTGGATAGTATACGTTGCAAACTTGTTGCTCATGTACGCATGGGAAACTTGCTCGTAATCATTGGCCAAGCTCTGGGGGGGGGGGGGTTTAGCAGGGGCCAACCTCTATATGTTGTAGTTGGGTCTAATTAACTTGATATTGTTTGCTTTTACTAATTTACATACATACACGAACTTCCATTATTTTATTTGTAGGTAGTGTTGTGAGGGCCTGGGCCATCAATGCAGAAAGCACACACTCACAGCTGGTCTGCTCGGCACTCACAGAGTCACGGGAAATTCACACGGAACGGAGATGGAACACCCTTCGCGGCGCCCCGCCGTGGTCCGTCGCGGTTCAAGCCTAGACCCCCCGATCACCCACCACTACAACCTCCGTTCAGTCAAGGGAAGGACCTCGGTTCCTATTACCACCATCTTGCCTCCTTGTCTTCTTAGTCTTGGACCTCGAAAACTAAATTGATTCTCCAATTCAGAAATAAAAATCCCTAACCCTCGTGGCCTCTTCAGTCTTCCCAACGAAGTTTAAGAGATCATGGCTGGAGTGTCCTTCTTAATGGTGTGACATCATTTTGCATAAAACAAGGAATACAAGTGCCAAATACGAATGCCTTCTATGCAGACTTTATTTGATGTTGCTGAGAATGAGCTATCGGTTGAGCATCACTACAAATATGACATTTCCATGGTTGCTATCGATCAACAATTACATGAGTTAAACAGCAAGTTCAGTGAACAAGCCATAGAGGTTCTTGTTTTGTGTACATCTTTGGATCCTAGAGATTCATTTAGATCATTCAAAATTGATGATATTTGCTTGCTAGCTTCAAAGTTCTATCCTGCTGATTTTTCTGAACAAGAAAGAAATAACTTGAGACATCATCTACAACTTTATGAACTTGATGTCCTCACAAATCCACAGTTCTGGAATTATCGACTATTGCTGATCTATGCCGTCAACTAGCTGAAACTAGAAAATCAAATACTATTATTTGATTGATGGGTTATATAACGTCCCTCATTTTTTATCTGTTGTTCCAAATAATTTTTGTAGATGGCAAATACTAAGCATTTTGTTTCTTTGACAGATTGATTCAGCTTGTTCTAACTCTACCAGTTTCGACAACTACGTCAGAATCTGTATTCTCTGCAATGAAATTGCGAAGACAAGATTCCGAAATAAAATGGGAGTTGAATTTCTAAGAGATTGCTTGATAATATACACTGAGAAGGAGATTGCAATTGAGTTCACAACTGATACACTTTATTGATAATTTCTATGATATGAAGGCACGCAAAGTAATACAAAAATGAGAAAGGTTATTTCCTATGAATACTTTTGCTTGCAGCAACTTTTATGTAATGAAAAAATACGAAACCATGACTTTGTTTGTGATACATTTGGTAAATCTTAATTTTCCATCACAGTTCGTTTATAGCAATCTATTAATCATACTTGGCTCCTCCTCCCCCCACCCAACACCCAACCCTGGCTGTCTTTAGTTGCGTTATTCTAAGATATACTGCTACCTGTCATATACAAAGGTTGAATTCTTGCATTTACTGCATTGCAGCTGTTTTTTGTGCAGGTTTGTATATTGGTTATTTATGCTTGCCGCTTGATATATAAAGTGCACACAAGTATGTGCAACGTACAAAAATTGATGAAAAAAATTGAGTACCAGCCATTTGCCAACAATAGTTTTGAGCTTGCTGTTATGTATGTGAAACAGTAGCTGAACATTCATCTAGTTCGTACCTCTGTTGTGTTGCTATGATGCGTTTACAATAGTCTTCTTCTTATGCTCCAGTCGGTCATGGTACTATCATCTTCAATCTCTATTGTTGGTACATGAGCAATTTTAGGCCAATCTTCACCATCATTTTCTTTGCAGCTCTTCGTTAGCAGTGGGCATTCTTTAATGTACAATTCTTTCAGTGATTGTGGGAGGCCCTGTTTTGGCAAGCTTGGTATAAGAGGACAATTCAAAATGGTCATAGCTGCCAAACAAGATGCTGCATCTATGCCAGGAGGCAAGCATCTTAGGTTGCTACAATGGAAGATCTCCAACTTTTTCAGAGTGGCAGGAAGCTTTACTGGAAAGTAGTGAAGGCTAGCACAATCAGTTATGGCAAGATTTGTCATTGAGGATATCTCATCAATCTCTCGAAGAAGAGGATTGATTAGATTGGAGCAAGAGGTGATGCGTAGATCTTCAAGCATGGAGGGCAGCAAGCTATGTTGTTGGGATGGTTCCAGCTTCGGACAATCATAGATATGAATACTCTTAAGAGCAGTCAGGGCACTGAATCCTTCGACTGGCAGGTGAGTTAATTCTGGGCAGCTGGTGATAGTTAATTGCTGGAGTGCTGATAATTTCTGGCAAAGCAGTCCTTGCTCTAATGATGTAAGATTTGGGCACTGGTGAATCTGTAGGCATACCAATGATGATGAAACTTGAGAGCTTGGAGTATGTATTTCTGGAAGAATAGCGAACCCTGTTTCAGAAATTTTGAGCTTCACTACTGATGATGGGAAAGATGGGAATTCTTCTAGTAGTTGGCAGTCAATCACTGCAAGTTCTGTGAGCAATGGAAGCAACTGACCATCTTGTACAGAAGCCCAACCTTTTAGGTTAGACATATCTTCAAATACGAGTTCTTTCAGTGATGGAAACCCCTTAACTTCACTGGTTCCTGAAAACTCTTGGTTGATGTGAACAATGGCATGGAGACCCCCAATATATAAAATCTTGAGTAGGGGAAGTACTCCAAGCACTGGTAGAACTGAACAGTTTGTACAGTCAGACAGGTGGATGGTTTGCAATTGAGTTAGTGTACTTAACCAATTTGGAAAGTATAAGCCTGCAAAGGCCTTGACTGTCAGCTCACTGAGTTCATGATGTGGTTGGAGGTGTTCAAGTATCTTTATGTCTTTATCTGCTGTCTTTGAAGTCAAATTCCTCCTTTCAGACCATTTAAGGTGTAAAGTGTTGATGTTTGTCTTCTTCATTAGCAAAGCTTCATTAGCCTCTTCCACACTAGCCACACTCTCAAGATTCTTAATGCAGATATGTCCTGTGATCCCCTCCATTGCCTTCAATTCGCTGATCCTGTATCCTTTGTCCTTGCGGACAACAAATTCCTCCAACTGTTGAAGGCAAGTCAAGTTCCCTATTCCAGCTATGCCAGTGATCAACTCCGTTCTTGCTTCTAGCCATCGAAGATTTACGAGATTGGTTATGGTCTTTGGGAGGTAAACTAGTGCATGGCAGTTTTGCAACTTCAGTGTTTGCAGGCTGAAGAGCCTACCAATTGATGAAGGCAGCATTGCTATTCCAGTGCCTGAAAGATTCAAATATCGAAGCAATTTTAAGTTGCCAATAGAATCAGGCAGCTCAGTAATGTCTCGTCGGTTCAGATCAAGCACATGAAGGTACTTTAACTTGAGGAACAGATCACTGGGTATAGAGCTTGTTATCGATTTGTATCCATTTAGTAGTAAAAGTGTGCGAGCTCTCTTAAATCCAAGGAAAGCGTCAAATTGGGTACAGCTTCTGTTGTCACAAGAGAATGATAGATGGCTCGCACTTCTTGCAGGGCTGCTGCTGTGCAGGGGATCATGCAATCTTAGGCCTTCATCCAATCTTAGGAATTCATCAATTGAGACAGACTGTGCTAGGTCATGCATGGCATCATGCATCACATATCCACTTTTGTGATATTGGAAGAAAGATCTGCTTTGTAATTCATCAAAATAGCCACTCCCAATTTCTTCCATCGTTCTCCTTCCTTGAGGCTGAATGAACCGAAGGGCCATCCAGATGTGAACCAACCTTCTTTTCTCAAAGACATAATCTTTGGGAAACACTGAACAAAATGCAAAACATCGCTTCAGTGTGGCTGGCAAATGGCTGTAACTCAATCTCAGAGCTGGCAATATGTTGTTCTTGTCTGATGGCAATTCCCATATTTCACTCTTTAATATGTTCTTCCAATCTTCCTCTGCATCCCTGGTACACAGTAAACTGCCTACTGCTTTTGCAGCTAGTGGCAGACCTTTCAACTTCTTCACGATGTTCTTGCCTATTATTTCCAATTCTGGGTGTGAACTGGAGTCACCATCTACAAATGCATGTTTCTTGAACAACTGCCAGCAATCGTTATTTGATAACTGCTTTAGATGGTAAGGAGTCATCCCACCCATTAGTATCCCCACGTTTTTGTTTCGTGTGGTAATTATAATCCTGCTTCCCTTTCCCCCGCTAACTAGAGCACAGCGATATGTGTTCCATTTTTCAGGATCCTCATTCCATACATCATCCAGGACTAGAAGAAATCTTTTACCTTGCAGCCTTTTTGAGAGGTCTTCTTGAAGCAGGTTCATGTTTGTCGTGGCTGATGAGAACCCACTAGCAACTGATTCAATTGTTTCCTTGGTAAGCTTCATCTCATCAAAATTTTCAGAAACACACAACCACACCCTTAACTGGAAATGCTCCTTTACTCTTTCGTCATTGTAGATGAGCTGTGTTAGAGTAGTCTTTCCTAGTCCCCCCATGCCCACTATGGGAATAACAGAAAGGTTGGCATGGCCCGAGTTATTGGGAGCCAGCAACATCTTCACAATGGTTTCTTTATCTTCTTCTCTTCCAAACACACTTGAGTCATCAATCAGTGAACTTGTTTTGGGCCTCTCCTTTATCTCCTGCCTGCCGGTCCCACTGTTCATGTTTGAACCAATGATCTGTCTTTCTTTGATAAGCCTATCGAGTTTCCCCTCAATCTTTCTTATCTGCTGCACTATCTTATGGTTAAATACACAATTGTTCAACCAAAAACAGCGGAAACAGCTCCTAACCTTCTTCAGATGGTCATGGTTGGATGGACCTTCTAGTTTGGATCGCAGAGTCTCAGCTGCATACTCATCAAGCAAGTCATCCATCTCATCCGCGACACCCTTGAGCTTGGCAAGCCAGCTGTGTGCAGCCTTATCCTTCAATTGCCGCTCCTCTGCATCTTCGACATGAAATTGAATTGTTGACAGGATGCTCGATAAGTTATGCAGTTCTTCAGTGACATCTGGAGAGAATTTCAGCTCTCCAATAGCAGCAGCAAGCACTTTCTCAAAGAGTGCCTGTATGAAGGCAGACAGTACAACCTCTCCAATCGTCATAGTGTTTTTCCCTGATTTGGTTGTGTATTGTGTCTCTCCTAGCAGTGCAATGAAGGAATGCTGATGAGGTGGTTGAGGCCTGAGGGCACACTAGTTATTTCTGTACCATTGACCCTGAAGTCGTTGCTCTTGCTGCCTGTAGAATTTAATAACATATTTTCCCGAAGAAATAAGTCTGATTTTTGGTCATGCCATTACAAGGCTGCCCAAATATGTTCTGAAAGGACTGTTATCTGATTGGTGACGTCTGTATTATGGATTTATGGTCAATTGGATCACGAGGTCTAGGCAAAGTTTATGTCACAAAAAGATTGATCCATGTATATTTCATATGTTTCTTAAAAAAAGTTTCTATAATAGTTGATCTGAGTTAATTGATGTTTCACTACTGAAATTGTTTATTAAGCATGGAAATCCTGATGTCTTCTGCAGTGCAGGCAAGGGGATAAGTTGCCAATTCCGTTCTGTCACGTATAACCGTGCTTCTGGAAACGAAGTGAAGGAGTCATTCCTGGCAACTTCCTGGAAAGGCGAATGAAAGGCACATGTTGGACTATATCCTTCCTTCTCTCTAGTCAACGGTGTTTGGCCGGATGCTGGATCCAAAGTCTTGAAAAGAAGCTCCGTCTACAGGTGCACGCCACTTAGCATCATTGACTAGTTTTAGCTCATTAGATTAACATATCTGCTAGATACTGTGTTAACGACCGTGCTTCTTTATGCTTGCTTGACGTGCTGCATGTTTCACACACACACCAGCAGGTCCCCTAAGCTTTTCGCGAAATGCTAAAGCGCAGAAGCCAAGTCGCTGTTTCTGCTGCTCTTGAACAGTTTAGGTCAGTCTGTCGTTTTCGACATGTGGTTTCTTCCTTTTGTTCTCCGAGCTTTCTAAACAAGTAACAACGGACGAGTTCACACACTTTTTTTGACAAAATAACATGCAGCTGCTCGTTTATTAATCACAGTGGATTTAATGCAACTAGTTCAGTGCTATACATGTTGCTACTTTGTTCAATAAACTTTGATAATTCCAAAAAAACCTGTAATAATAAGCACTAAAAACTTCCAAGTCTTGCTGTTTGTTCATGTTAAATCTGTTCATATTTTGTCGAATGCTTGTCCACCAAACCTGGTTCGGTCGTTGTGACCCATGGTTCCGGACCTGTCTCTTTTTTCATTATTTTTTGATTTTTTTCATTATTTTTATATTTGTTAAAAAAGATATGTGATTTTAACGTATAGCAGTGCAATTGTCAACAAAAATATTTTTTTTTAACTTGTGTACACCATCATCAGATCTCTTACATACATTTACAGTACATTTACACCCGTGGGCTGTACCATAACTTTATCCTACCGGGCTTCAGGCCCGCACCTCCGCCTAGTGCGGAGGGCGAGGTAGCAGGCCCACAGGCCACCTTTTAAACTCGTCTTCCAGCACTAGCCAAACGATGTGGGACAAAACTTTCGGCCCAGCGCATGCAGGCTATTAAACGTAGTAAGCGCTAGCTTTGGCTTGGGAGGTGGGGTTAAAAATGAAGAAAAGGCAAAACAATTCACAGAGAAGACCCAATCGTGCTTTGGTGGGCCCGGCCTAGCTATTAAGACCCAATCGCACCAAACCCCTCCGGAATTTCTTATCCCCCCTCATCTGCTCCACCTCCGACCTTCCTCGCGCGAGACGGACGAGCAAGCCCAACACAAGTATGGCCGGAGCAGCAGCAGCCGCCGCCGCCGTGGCGTCCGGGATCTCGGCCCGGCCGGCCGCGCCGAGGAGGGCCTCGACGGGGCGCCGCGCTCGGCTGTCCGTGGTGCGGGCCGCGATATCCCTCGAGAAGGGCGAGAAGGCGTACACGGTGCAGAAGTCGGAGGAGATCTTCAACGCCGCCAAGGTTCCGTCCTCTCTGATTCCTTCGCTCTGGGGCTCCTTCATGCCGTCCGCCAGGGTTCCTCTTCGTTTCGGAGGGCCTCGTGGCTTTTGAGGTGTGAATTCGGAAGAAGAAACGTCGCTTGTGGGGCTAGCTGGGGAATGCCTTCTTGTTTGTGGTTTGTCTGTGGAAATTGTGGCCAATCGTTCGCTTTTCTTTTGCTGTATTTCCGCCAAAGGGTTGCTGGTAACGCAATAAGAAGTGGATTGTTAAAGATGGCTTGAACATGGAAACCGGGGGCAGGGAGAGGGTCAGGAATGGGGTCTACATTGTGAGTTTGGTATGGTCAACTACGTTCTTGGACCCAATTGACACATGAGACAGCCATGCAAATGAAAGCAAATCCTTCTGAGATAGGATTACCTAGGTGCAGCCAAGGATTACCTTTGATGTGACAAAGCGGTCAAAATACCATACTTTTATACAGTTAGCAGCCATTTCTTTGTGAGTCATGCTTTAGTCCTGGATCTGTAGCTGTAAATAAACTGCATAAATGTGGTTTTTTGGTACAACCCTGATTGTACATAAATATCATGAAATGGAGACTTAATTACTTGACAAGTGTTAAGATCTTTAACCATTTGAGATCTCAGTCAGTTTGTCATCATTTTTTCCCATGGGTATGGATGTTTTATTAACTTATGTTTCACTGTTTCTCAGGAGCTGATGCCTGGAGGTGTTAATTCGCCAGTCCGTGCCTTCAAATCTGTTGGTGGGCAGCCTATAGTGTTCGACTCTGTAAAGGGTTCTCGTATGTGGGATGTTGATGGGAACGAGTACATTGATTATGTTGGTTCCTGGGGTCCTGCAATCATCGGTCATGCAGATGATAAGGTACAGAATTGAATATGTTGGTTCCTGGCCAATATGTGTTATGTGAATATGAAGTAGTTCATCATAATTATTTTGTTAGTTAATCTCTGGATTTGCTTCTGTATTTGCTATCCCATAGTGTTCTTTATGATAGTAGATGGTGTAGCTTACTTCTATTTCTTATAATACTTAATTCGATTAATTGGACTTATCTTGATCTCATTTGTGCATCTACTAAAATTTCTGAACCTCTGTATGTATCATAAAATTTTCTTGGTCTGATTTTAACCATATCTTTCGGTCAAACAAGATGCCTGAAGAATGGAGGAGAAGTATTTTAATACCGATCTTCAAGAACAAGGGAGATGTTCAAAGTTGTTAAACCGTGGGATTAAGTTGATGAGCCATGATGAAACCGGGGGGGTTAGGGCCTAAGAGGGTGACAAGTGTGACCCAAAACCATTTTGGGTTCATGCCCGGTAGGTCGACCATGGAGGCGATTTTCTTGATACGACAATTGATGGAGAGATATAGGGAGCAGAAGAAGGACTTGCACATGGTCTTCATTGACCTCGAGAAGGCATATGACAAAGTACCAAGAAATGTCATGTGGTGGGCCTTGGAAAAGCACAAAGTCCTGAGATACATTACCCTCATTAAGGATATGCCAAGGATTACGTTTTCCGAACATGTGACAAACTTTCCAATTAAAAAATACCATACATTGAGCCCTTATTTATTTGCTTTGGTAATGGATGAGGTCACAAGGGATATACAAGGTGATATCCTTTGTGTATGTCATGCTTGGTCCTGGATCGGGGGTTAATAGGAAGCTAGAACTATGGAGACACACGTTAAAGTCGAAAGGGTTTAGACTTAGTAGGACCAAGACCGAGTACATGAGGTACATTAAATAGCGACTAGGCATGAGGAGGGAGAAGTTAGTATAGATGGGCAAGTGGTGGCTAAGAAGGGCACCTTTAACCATTTAGGATCGATCAGTTACAAAAGGATGGAGACATTGATGAAGATGTTGGACATGGAATTTCATTAACTTTGGTTGAAATTTCTCAGGTCCTTTGTGATAAAATGCCTGGAGCTAAAAGTTAATTTTTTAGTCCGTGCCTTCAAATCTGTTGCTGAATGTTGGCAGCAAAAAGACATGTCCGACAATTGAGTGTAAAGGGTTCGTTGGTTTTGTGGGATGTTGATGGGATAGAGTAAATTGATTATATTTGGATAGGGTTGGGGTGGCACCAATTGAGGAGAAATTGATTCAACATAAGGTTGAGATGGTTTGAACATGTTGGAGACCTGGCCAATATGGGGTTCTAAATGTGAATAATGTAAAGAGCGGTAGAGTTCATCTAAATAAATTATTTGTCGGTTAAGAGACCTTAAGGAGTGGAATATCTCCAAGGATTTAGCTATATGGATAGGTTCTTGGAGACTAGCAATCAATAGTAGATGGTGTGACCCTAACTCCATATTTCTTGTGTCCTTTATGTGTTTCTCTATTTAATTGACTCTTTTGGGTTTCATTTCTAGCCTACCCCAAAATTTCTTGGGAACCTCTGTTTGTTGTTGTTGTTGTTGTTTTGGTCTGATTTTGTAAATCAAACTGGTGAAATCCATGATGGCTTTTACTTCACCTTCAAATATTTGTCAACTTATAGCGTGATTTTTGAACCACTATTTACTATTCGAAAAAGGATACTATATTTGATTTGGCAACATTTGGCTTATAAAACTAGCTTGAGAATTGACAAAGTCAAATTTAAATCGTGTACTTATATATTGTTTGATTCAGGTGAATGCTGCATTGATTGAAACTCTAAAGAAAGGAACTAGCTTTGGTGCTCCATGTTTGCTGGAGAATGTATTGGCTGAGATGGTCATCTCTGCTGTACCAAGTATCGAAATGGTCCGCTTTGTCAATTCAGGGACAGAAGCCTGCATGGGAGCACTCCGCCTTGTGCGTGCATTCACTGGGAGGGAGAAGATTATCAAGTTCGAAGGCTGCTACCATGGCCATGCTGATTCCTTCCTTGTCAAAGCTGGCAGTGGTGTTGCTACCCTTGGCCTCCCAGACTCCCCTGGTGTCCCCAAGGGAGCCACCTGTGAGACTCTAACAGCACCCTACAATGATACTGAGGCAGTGAAGAAATTGTTCGAGGATAACAAAGGGGAGGTTGCTGCTGTCTTCCTCGAGCCAGTTGTTGGCAACGCTGGTTTTATCCCCCCACAACCTGGTTTCCTCAATGCTCTTCGCGACTTGACCAAACAGGATGGTGCACTCCTGGTCTTTGATGAAGTGATGACCGGTTTCCGTCTGTCTTATGGTGGAGCTCAAGAGTACTTTGGGATCACCCCTGATGTGACAACCTTGGGTAAGATTATTGGGGGTGGCCTCCCTGTTGGTGCCTATGGTGGGAGAAGGGATATGATGGAGATGGTTGCCCCAGCAGGACCAATGTACCAGGCAGGAACTCTCAGTGGAAACCCTCTAGCCATGACTGCTGGAATTCACACGCTCAAGCGTCTGACAGAGCCTGGCACCTACGAATACTTGGACAAGATCACTGGCGAACTCGTTCGTGGGATATTAGATGTGGGTGCGAAAGCAGGGCACGAGATGTGTGGAGGACACATCAGAGGAATGTTTGGCTTTTTCTTCACCGGTGGACCCGTCCACAACTTTGGCGACGCCAAGAAGAGCGACACTGAGAAGTTTGGAAGGTTCTACCGTGGCATGCTGGAAGAGGGTGTGTACCTGGCTCCCTCGCAGTTCGAGGCCGGTTTCACCAGCTTGGCACATACCTCCCAGGACATCGAGAAGACCATTGAGGCTGCTGAGAAGGTTCTGAAGCGGATATAGGGGTTCTGCTACGAGTATGCAGAGAGCATTTCCTCCGGTTTACCTTCTTGTACTATTATTAGTTCTATATGTGGCATTGAGGTTTTGTATTGTGCAGCAGCAGGACAGCTTTTGTAGCTCCCCTTTCTGAATTAGTGCGTCTTATTTTTGCAGTGCCAATAAATCTCTAGTCCAAGGTTACGGTTATTATACTGATGTTCAAATACAGGATTGTTTCATCCTTGTGCTCTTCTGTTGATGGGTGGGGTATATGAAATAATGGGAGGAGCAAACCAGAGCGAGCATCAAATTACACGCATCTTGTGTGCTGTTTAGATTTGTGCAGAAATTTCCCAGTCTAACTTCCCCCAAATTCAAGTGGAAGAGCCCTTATACCCATTTTGATGCAACTGTTGTCTACAGACATCCCATTTTGCATTCTTGGTGCACGAGGGCAAGAGATGAGTAAATTCCTGTTCACAAACACAAATTTATTTAAGAATATCAAATAGCATAGTGCTTTTGTTTTTTATAAAGATAAGCTCCCCATCCCCAATCCATCCACCGGTGATGAACAATTGGTGAACCAACTGAATTCATTCCCGTGGTCGTGCAATCCAGAGAGAACTCAGAGCGCGTAGCCGGGAAAGATAGTCACTGATTGCAAGCAGTGCTCGTGCAGATTGGCGGGTGGTCAGTATGCGCTGCATCTGTTGAAGAGTTTGCCATCGCAGATCCTCAGCCTGAAAAAACCAGAAAAACAAAAGTTGAATCTGAAAATTTGCCAATTACAACACATCAGTCAACAAGAAACCACATATAACCAATGGGCAAGTTCCATGGCCTGCAGAATGTGTTGTGTACCTCCTGTAAGAAGCTTTCTAGAGTGCCAAGCTTCCCAACTGCCACTGCCATCTGCCCCGAGCAATCTGCAGGGTTACAAGGAGAACCTGCAGGATACAGGGATCCTGATGCAAGGGTTTCTGCGACCGACTGTTGCAGTGCTCTCACCCCCTGTGAAAGGTCCTCTTCAGCTTGTTGTGAAGACTGTTGCAGGCTGTATAAACTTGCAAGCTGCTGTTCAGTAAGAGGTTCCAGATGACTTGCAAGCAACTGAAACCGGAAAGTCTTTCAGCTTTGACAGAAGTATACATTGAAGCAATAGGAACAAGTGAGAGAGAGAGAGATCATAAACCTTTAGAATCTCTGACGGTCGAAATCCACCTAACCACATAAAACACCTCTCGACAGGGGTCTTCCACATCCCTGACAGCACATGAAAAGCATCTGCCTTGGCTGCTACACTCTTAAGCCTGAAAGCTTCGTGATAATGTGCCATGATGCTATCAGTAATACGCCGGAGATCATCGTCACTGGCATGTGCATTGAGTGCAGCCCTCAATTCAGTTATCTGCTTATTGTGATCGTCTTGCCATCGAGCATAGTCCATGTCAAATGTCAAAGCTCCTAGAAATACGAATAAAAGCTTGATTCAAGATACTGTCTAAACATTTGACACGAAAAAAAACGAACAATAAAGTACCATTTCCACTAGTTGAATGAGGCTGGTCTCCTGGAGTAGGAATGAAAATACCCTGAACAAGTAGCAAAATGTTGAAGAAACAGTTTGTTCAACAGGAACTGCAGATTTTGTCGAATCCAAAAATCAAAAGATGAGTACATGATGACCATACCTGTTGGCGTGCACGCTGGAGCTCCTGCTCCAACTGGCTAAGTTTCAGCCTGCTAGTCTCAAGTTGCTCGACATATGCCTAAGGATGAAGAAATGGGTAAATATTATAATTTCAGAGCAGTCCTTATGCACAAAGAAAATACTATCCACCATCAGGTACATGAAACTACCTTCTTTCTTAGACGGCTTTTCCTAGCAGCTTCACGGTTTTGGGCCAGACGGCGAAGTGCCTACCATTAAGTCAGTAAAAAGAGAAGTTTGTAACAACAGAATCATCAGATGACCACTTCAGTGAATGCGTAGAGTTTTGATACCTTTTGACCTAGCTTATCCTTTGATTTGTTGCCAGAGTCAGAAGCTGTAAGTGATACAAGCTGCCCTAGTTCCAACTGATAAGTAAACAAGCTCAGTATATATACTGTTGACAGGAAAATATCATCAGAATGGATGAACAAGGAGCAGTTTTTTTTTTTTTTTCCAATTTAGGACTGATACAAATTTTTGAAAAGGCATAGTTCTACTCATGTCAAAGTTGTGGTATGTCTAGATTAAGAAAATGAAACCCACCTTTATAATGAACTGATTATCTACAGAAATAAAATCAAAATTTTAATTTCAAAACAGTAAATACCATTTGATTCTTCTCGTCAGCATCAAGATCTGTTGACATATCAGTCCCAGGGCTCGCATAAGCCATCTCAGACTCTTCCCAGTTCTCAGTGTCTCCTGTTGTTCACAACTCAAGCTACCAAATTTGGTTGTGCTTCTCTTAGCTGTACTTCTGATGGAAGTCCAAGTTTAGTTGCTGCAGCCTGCTGCATTTCAAAAATTCAAAGCATAGAATGAGTGGGAGACAGATCTGTAATTTGAACCATATAAAAGATTATGAAGCCATTTTATATTATTCTCAAAACTGGGAACTGTCACCGTCTCACTAGATATGACCAGAATATAATAACAGGCACACCTTACCCTAACTAGCAAGCTGAAGGGGATTAGTTGGCTGGATTCAGCAACGACTCTGAAGACAACATAACGCTAACCAAGCTGCGATTCCAGCTTCAGCAAAGGAACAGATAAATAATAATGAATGGGCACAGCCAAAACTGAAGCTACTTGTTCAGCAAAAGAAGTTCAAAAACCAGGTTGCATGAGCAATCCGAGAATTTAGCAGCATACCTGTGGTTTGGGTGGTGATGTCTTCCAAACGAATCTTGCAGACTGCTCAATTTAAGAAACCTGAGCGAGTTGGGTGTTTTTGGCATATGTGCAGTGCAGCTGAGAGTTGTAACTTCTGAAGCCTCTGTACATATGTACATTGTAGAACAGAACATTATTCCCCAGTGGATCTCTAGGCTTGCCATACGTGTCCGCCCAACATGCATTCAGTACTCACTACTCAGTAGCCACCATGAATGCGATCTATCACAGAAATGTGTAGACGGTGGCAAAACTTCCTTTTCTCTCCACAAGGAGCGCGTTGCAGGCTTCAGTGAACAAGTATGTCCACACCATAGCATAGTGGCATAGCTGCATGTGCCTCTGAACTTTTCATTCTACTCAGTCATTAATTGGGGATAAACGGAACTGAGTGGATTGGGCAGCAACCAAACCAAACCAAACCAGAGCTGAGCTTGCTGAATCTGATGCAAACTGAGAATCTTGAAAAATCTATCCACAAAAGTTTGCAAAGACTGCAGCCTGATTGAGAGAGAGTGTTGAGTGTTGACGCTTGCAAAGTCCACGTCCACTTCACACGCCAAACTCAACTACTCATGCTATCAAAGAGCCTATTCGGCAGGACTTACAAGCCGGCTGATAAGCTGAAACAGCCGATAAGATTAAAGCACCAGGCATGGGCAAAGGGCCGCACTCTCCAATGGATGGATAGATACAACGGAGCATCAAGAATGTTGCGCATGAACTCCAGCTGGTCGGGGGGTATTTTTGTGTTTGTTTTGAAAACGAACAAGGGCAGTGTTGTGTGCGTGATGTTGAGCACACGGAAGCTTCTGTTGTTTTTCTGTGTTGGGCAAAAAGAAGGCAACCGAAGGCAAACCAGGCAGCCGTTACCTTCCCGCCTTTCCCTCCCAGCCTTCCCTTTGATGGCCAGCCCGTCCCGCGCTCCGAGAAAGGTTCCCCCGCGCGCCCCGTCGCCCACCCGGACATCTCCCTGGTTCGCCGCGCCTGCGTCCGTCGCGCCTCCGCGTCCGCGTCCCCGGCGCGCGAGGCCCCCCGTGTCGCCGTCGCCCCCCTCGCCGACGACATGGGCAACTGCTGCTGCCCGGGGTCGTCGTCCGCCGCGGAGGCCGCGCCGGCGCCGGACTCCGCCGGCTCGTCGCGCCCCGTCGTGGGCGGCGGCAGCGGCGGCGGCTCCGTGCCCACGCCGACGACCACGGCGCCCACGCCCGCCAAGGCACCGGCACCCATCGGCCCCGTGCTGGGCCGCCCCATGGAGGACGTCAAGGCCACCTACAGCCTGGGCAAGGAGCTCGGGCGCGGGCAGTTCGGCGTCACGTCGCTGTGCACGCACAAGGCCACGGGCCACAAGTTCGCGTGCAAGACCATCAGCAAGCGCAAGCTGTCCACCAAGGAGGACATCGAGGACGTGCGGCGCGAGGTGCAGATCATGTACCACCTCGCCGGCCAGCCGGGCGTCGTGGAGCTCAAGGGCGCCTACGAGGACAAGAACTCCGTGCACCTCGTCATGGAGCTCTGCGCCGGCGGGGAGCTCTTCGACCGGATCATCGCCAAGGGCCACTACACCGAGCGCGCCGCCGCCTCGCTGCTCCGCACCATCGTCGAGATCGTCCACACCTGCCACTCCATGGGCGTCATCCACCGCGACCTCAAGCCCGAGAACTTCCTCCTCCTCAGCAAGGACGAGCACGCGCCGCTCAAGGCCACCGACTTTGGACTCTCCGTCTTCTTCAAAGAAGGTTGTTAACTCTTGCTTTCTTCAATCTTCATTCTCCAAGCTCCCAATTTGCTTGAAAAACTTTGCTCCATTGTTGCTGCACGCAGGGGAGGTGTTCCGGGACATCGTCGGCAGCGCCTACTACATCGCGCCGGAGGTGCTGAAGCGGAGCTACGGGCCGGAGGCCGACATATGGAGCGTCGGCGTCATCTTCTACATCCTGCTCTCCGGCGTCCCGCCATTCTGGGCAGAATCGGAGCACGGCATCTTCAACGCCATCCTGAGAGGGCAGGTCGACTTCACCAGCGACCCATGGCCGCGCATCTCGCAGGGCGCCAAGGACCTCGTCAGGAAGATGCTCATTCCTGACCCCAAGCACCGGATTTCTGCATACGACGTCCTCAGTAAATGCTTGATTTGCTTACTCTGAACGAACATCTATCGCATAAATCTTAGCTGCACTTGTAAAGCAGCAGATGACTGAAATGATGTTCATTTCAATTCAGATCATCCGTGGATCAAAGAAGACGGCGAGGCGCCTGACACGCCGCTGGACAACGCGGTCCTCGGCCGGCTGAAGCAGTTCAGAGCCATGAACCAGTTCAAGAAGGCTGCGTTGAGGGTGATCGCGGGATGCCTGTCGGAGGAGGAGATCAGGGGGCTCAAGGAGATGTTCAAGAGCATGGACTCCGACAACAGCGGCACGATCACCGTCGACGAGCTGCGGCGAGGGCTGGCCAAGAAGGGCACCAAGCTCACCGAGGCCGAAGTCCAGCAGCTCATGGACGCTGTAAGATCAAATTGAAGCACCGTGAAATGTATTCAGTAGTGTCTCATCCGGACCTGAACTGAAGCTAACTAGCGCGTCCTTTGAAATTGAATCGCAGGCCGACGCCGACGGGAACGGGACGATCGACTACGAGGAGTTCATCACGGCGACGATGCATATGAACAGAATGGACCGCGACGAGCACCTCTACACCGCGTTCCAGTACTTCGACAAGGACAACAGCGGGTACATCACGATGGAAGAGCTGGAGCAAGCCCTGAGGGAGAAGGGGCTGCTGGACGGCCGGGACATCAAGGACATCGTAGCAGAAGTCGACGCCGACAACGTAACTAAGCTGCCGATCAATCCGCGTGTTCCTGTGCAATGTCGCAAGGCCTTGATGGCTAGATGACATTTTTGTTCATCAAATCAAAATCAAATGTTTGATGCATGGATGCAGGACGGGCGGATCAACTACACCGAGTTCGCGGCGATGATGAGGAAAGGCGACCCGGAGCCATCCAACCCCAAGAAGCGGCGCGACGTCGTCCTGTAGAAGGGTAGACAAGCACGGCGAGCGTGACACGGCGGCGTGGAGGAGCTCAGGAACAGATCGCACGGCTGCTGGCAGGAAGGAATCTTTCATGGTGTCCCGCCGCAAGGAGAAACACAAACGCACGTGCGTTCTATCTCTGCACATGTGTAATGCACGGCGGCGTATGTGTAGCGCGAATGCCCAAGATGGGAAGGGGGAGTGAATGAGCATTATATTGTGAAATGCCAATTGGGTGTCGATTGTTCTTGTGTGCATGTTGTTACTAGGATGTATAATAGAATTGTTCACATTGTGTACCTGTTGTTGACCTGCTAAACACCTCGCACCCTCGCGCGTAGATGATTCTTTTCACTGTGCACGACTCCGCGCTACCACACCACATGGTCGCATAAAACGCATCCAAACATGGCCGTTTTTATAGGCCTATTCAAAACCCCAAGGCATATCAAAGTTTTAAATCTCCGGCTATAGCTGCAGCTATAGCCGGAGATAGCTGCTGGGCAAGATGAAAGCTAAGTTATTCAATTTTTTGCCCTAAGAAATGAAACCAGCTAATAGCCGGAGAAATACAGCGATAGCCGCTAAATGGTGTCGTTTTAGCTGCAGCTATAATTTTCTAGGGCCTAGAAAATAAGGCAGCGGCCCAGCAGCCCACCTTATCTCAACAGCTAAGCCCATCGTAAGTGGTTTTAGGCCCAGCCAGCCACTCAGGTTTCGAGTCAGCGTCAGCCGGGTCCAATTTGGCCGCCACGTAGGGTTTGAGACCTCGACGGCGATTCCGGCGAGGGTTCCTGTTTTCCCGTCCAGCGAGCTCGCATCATCTCCCTCTGGTGTGGCGTGTTCGGGCTGATCAAGGGGGTGACCTAGCTCACCTTCCCAGCCTTGGCGCAAAGCACTAGTTTCGGGTCTTGCGGGAGGGTCGCGTACGGACGGAATTTCTGTGCTCATGGCAGCGGAGAGCTCGAAGATGGGGGCGTCCAGGACAGACCTGGAGGTGGACGAACTGCTCAGCAAACTTCAGCTGAGCGAGGAGGAGAAGGACGGCGTGGTGCTGGCGAAGGTAGAACGGGACAATCTCCCGGCGGTGAAGTGGATGGCTGCGGCGAAGCTCCTGACGTCAAAAAACTTCAGTGCAACCTCGCTGGTTTCTACGATGATCTCAGCGTGGAACCCGGCGTCGGAGGTGTCTTTCCGATCTATCGGGAAGAATTTGTTTGTGATACAGGCTTTTTGCTTGGGTGATTGGCAGAGAATTATGGACGAAGGCCCGTGGATCTTCAGGGGGTATGCTTTGATGGTGGAGGAATTTGATGGATCGACGACAATTCCTAAAGTGATTCCGAACAGGGTGCTGTGTTGGGTTCAAATCCACAAGATCCCCCACCTGTTTCGCACGGAGGAAATAGTGAGGAAGCTTGCCGTGAAGGTGGGGGAGGTGCTGGCAGTAGAGATGAAGGCAGTACCATCGAGGACGGGAGATTTTCACCGTGTGCGGGTGAAATTGATGGCAGATAAACCATTGGCCAGGGTGGTGACTTTAGCTCCGGAGGGGCAGGCCAAGATTTTGCTCCAAGTGAAGTATGAGAAGCTTCCGCGTTTCTGTGCTCACTGCGGTCTGATGGGCCATGTCCATGTGGAGTGTGGAACGGGGGAGTATCTGGAGAAAGACCTGCAATTCGGCAACTGGATGATTGCAGAGCCAGAAACATGGCGCCAAGGTACCCCAAGGTTCCGCCCTCCAATGTCTGGTGACCGTGAAATACCGAGGGGTCAGGCGGGTCGTGGAGCTGGGCAGGCTGATCGTAATTGAGCTTCTGAATGTGGTAGAGGCAGAGGCCGTGGCTGGACTAGAACACCACGGGATGGTGTTTGGAAGCAAAAGAACAAAGAGGAAAATAGCTCGGGGTCCCGCAAGAGGTCTTCTAGGGATGATGATCATGAGGAGAAGGATCTAAATGAGGAACTAGCTGATACGGCGTCTAGTCCTATGAAGGAGAAGGAGGCAGAAAAGGAGGGTGGGAAAGAAGAGCCTACAGCAAAGAAACAGCTGAATATGGAGAATATACAGAAGGGAGAGGAGCGTGTACCCCCTCCACCCCCTACCTATGTCCCTCCACGTGAGCAGAAAAGATTAAAGAAGCTTGAGGCAAATGGGAAGGAGGACAACGCGAACAATCTTGTGGCGGGCTCTAGTGAGGAGTACCGCCGAGCACAATGAGTTGTTTAAGCTGGAACTGTCGCGGTTTGGGCAGCGATGCGACAGTTAAAGAGCTTCGTGATCCTACGAGGCGAGTTGCTCCGACCGTGCTCTGTGTTCTTGAGACTCAAGTACACAAAGCGAGGGTAGAAAAATTAAAAAGTACTCTTGGTTTTGATTGTTCATTTGCAATTAGTAGTTCTGGCCGCAGTGGTGGTCTTAAAATTTTTTGGAATAATAATACAAGAGTTGAGATTTTACCTTACTCCCAGTATCATATTGATGCCATTATTACAGAGTGCGGGGAGGATGCGTGGCGACTAACCTGTGTCTATGGTGAAGCACAGGTTGGGGAGAGGCATCGTACATGGGGCATGATTAAATCTATTATGTCATTATGTCAATTGCCGTGGATGTGTATTGGTGATTTTAATGAAGTACTTCATAGAGATGAGCATGTGGGTGTCCAAGAGCGGAGCTTAGCTCAGATAGCAGGTTTCCGCGACATGGTGGACGTGTGTGGCCTCCAAGACTTGGGGTTTGTAGGCAGGAGCTGGACCTATGAGAAAAAAGTCGTAGGAGGTTCATGGTGTCGAGTAAGGCTAGATCGGGCTTTGGCAACGGCGGACTGGTGCGCCAGGTTCCCTTGGGCGGAGCTGCAACACCTCACTTCCGCTGCTTCGGACCATGGTCCCATTTTGCTTAAATGGCGCCACTCGCAAGAACAAGGTAGGAAGAGGAATAAGAAATCCTTCAAATACGAGATGATGTGGGAGAGACATGAAGAGTTTGTAGCAATGTTTGCGAATTCATGGCAACAATGTGGGAAAGCAAGGACAGTGAAGGAGTTAGTAGACAAGCTGACAGCAGTAGCTGGCGACCTCGGTAAGTGGGGTGCTGAGACTTTTGGCCATGTGGGAAAGGAACTCAAACGCCTGAACGCCGAGTTGGATGTGCTCAGGTCAGATCCTCTGAGGACTGGTCCGACATATATTGAGTTGAAGATTGCTGAAAGGATTATGGAGCTGAATCATAGAGAGGAAATTATGTGGAAACAGCGATCACAAATAACGTGGCTTTCCGAAGGGGATAAAAATACACGCTTTTTTCACCTGCGTGCAAGCCAAAGGAAGAAGAGGAATTTAATCTCCAAACTGAAGAAACCAATTGGTGGGTTAATAGAAAATGAGGGGGAGATGGCTGAACTCACTCAAGAATTTTATAAGGATCTCTACCGATCAGAGGGCACTGTGGATATGGAATCTCTCCTTGAAACGGTGCCTAGTAAAGTATCACAGGAGATGAATGCTTTGTTAGAGGCCCGGGTGACAAGGGAGGAGATTAGAGTTGCTTTGTTTCAAATGTTCCCTACAAAAGCACCCGGTCCGGATGGGTACCCTGCTCATTTCTTTCAAAGGCATTGGGACCTCTGTGACGATGAGGTATGTGAGATTGTCCTTCGTGTTCTGAAGGGGGAGGATGACCTGTCGGTGATCAATAATACGTGTATTGTATTAATCCCAAAGGTTGACAAGTCAGATGAATTGGGACAGTTTCGTCCGATCAGTCTATGCAAAGTTATTTATAAAATAGCATCTAAAACAGTGGCTAATAGATTGCGGATGGTGTTACCAAAAATCATTTCAGAGGAGCAATCAGCTTTTGTACCAGGGAGACTCATCACGGACAACATATTAGCAGCTTATGAATGTCTTCATTATATGAAGAAGAAGAGGGCGTAGGATAGCAGATGTTGTGCTGTAAAATTAGATATGAAGAAGGCCTATGATCGGGTCGAATGGAGCTATCTCCACAATATAATGTTGAAGCCTGGCTTCAATGTTTCTTGGGTGAATATGATTATGAGGTTAGTGACGTCAGTATCTTTCTCGGTTCTATTTAATGGAGACAGGCTAGAAAATTTCAAACCAACCCGGGGAATTCGGCAAGGAGACCCAATTTCTCCCTATCTTTTCTTGTTGACAGCAGAGGGCCTTTCGTGCCTGTTAAAATCAAGAATTCAGTCATCGATACTCAGTGGCATCATGGTGGCGCCGTCAGCTCCGATGGTGAGTCAACTATTGTTCGCGGATGACAGCCTGCTGTTTTTCAAGGCTAATAGAGAGAATGCGGAAGTGATGAGGGATGCCCTCAATCTCTATTGTCGTGCCTCAGGGCAAATGATAAATATGGAGAAGTCTTCGATTCATTTTGCCAAGGGGTGTTCAGCCCAAGTGAAGGACGAAATCAAGAATCTATTGGAAATAAACACTGAGGCTCTCAGTGGCAAATATCTGGGCATGCCTATAGATGTGGGCCATTCAGCAAATGGCGCCTTCAAATATCTGAAAGACAGAATTTGGGGGAGAGTTCAAGGTTGGATGGAACAGTGTCTATCAGCAGGAGGCAAGGAAGTACTTATCAAGGCGGTGGCGCAAGCTATTCCAACCTATTCTATGTCGTGTTTCAAATTACCAAGGGGACTGTGTCAGCATATAGACAGCTTACTCCGCAGTTTTTGGTGGGGTAGCAAAGAAGGTAAACATCGAACATGTTGGGTCACTTGGGAGGATATGACCATGCCGAAGTACATGGGAGGCCTGGGTTTTCGAGATATGGAGCTGTTTAATTTGGCGCTTCTTGCTCGACAGGCATGGCGAATGGTGCAGGACTCGAGGGCATTGAGTGCTCGGATTCTAAAATCGGTTTACTTCGCAGATGGGAATTTTCTGGAGGCAACAACTGGCTCAAATCCCTCCCATACTTGGAGATCCATAATTGAGGGAAGGGATGTTCTAGTGCAGGGTCTGATCAAAAGAATAGGCACAGGCGAGGATACAAATATTTGGGCGTCGAGCTGGCTGCCAAGGGACGGCCTTATGAGGCCGGTGTGCTGTCCCAAAAATAATCCCCCACAGATGGTGAGTGAGCTCATAGATCACTCGTTATGGAGGTGGGACTCACAGAAGGTAAATGAATTTTTCATCCTGATGGACGCCGAGATCATATTAAATATTCCGCTCTGCCTAGCATCACAGAGTGACTTCTGGGCTTGGCATTATGAGAAGTCGGGGCGTTTCTCGGTCAAGTCAGCTTACAGAATGCTAGTGCATACAAGGGAGAGGAGAACTAGCTGGCTTGAGCATACGTGTAACACCCTAGGTGTTAATCATTTTGCTTTGCATTTCATTAAGCATAATGCATCATTAAGCATTCATTGTTGAGCATGTAATAATGCAAGGTCTATATGTGCAATATATATGTTTGTTTACTAATCTCAAAGATGGTTTAAAAATGTCTAGATTTATATTTGAGGTAGGGTTTGTATTTGCCTTTTTGCAAAAACATGCTTCTATGGTGATATGCATGTCATCATTTCGTATAACAAGTTGTAAAATGGCCCAAAGTACAAGCATAAGGTTTATTCACTTTTTAGGTCTGAGTCCTAAATAAAAGTTTTAGTTTAAAATGTATGCTACAAAATTTATTTAAAAGGTCCAGGGCCAAATCCTATCCTAATTTGTCCAAACAGTGGCTTTAAATTGGAATTCAATATGAATTGAGTTGAGCTTTAAAATTTTTGTAAGTCCCTAAAATCAGTCATCAAGTTCACTTTTGGAGAGTTTATTAAATCAAATTTCAAAAATAGGATTTGTGCAACTTGTGTTCTGTTGAGTAATATGAAGTTTGTACTTGGCAATGGTGCCTTTGGTTGTGATGCTTGTTCACTAAATAACCATTAATTAATTGCCCTATTTTTGAATTGGAAATAAATCTGGGATTGACTTGGAAAGAAATTTCTGTCTGAAAATGCAGTTAAATTCAATTTTGAGGGCTATACAAAACTATTTTTCATGAATAAAAATTTGGAATCCAGTTCATCTCTTGATAATACAAAGTTTGTACTTTGGTTCTAGGAAATTGGTTGCGCTTGATGATAGTCGGTTATCCCTTAATTATTTGCCAAATGTAGCTAATCAGCATAATTGGAGCACTGCTGAACTGAATTCAGGTTTTCAGTTTCAAGTTAGCTGTGTTCAGTAATCAATAATTTGCAAATCATTTGGAATCTGATTTTCATCCTTTAAGCAAAGTTGAAGCTCACCTATAGTAGTTTGCCACGGTTGAATTGGTTTCCAATTTGGCTTCCTGGGCAGGGAGATAGAGAGCGACGAATATAGTGAGTTCAGTCTGCTACAGTAACTGACACGTCCTTGCCGTTCTCCTCTTCTCCTCTGCTCTCACTGGCCACCGGCGTCGCCGTGGCGTTTCTCGCGCCATCGCCGGCCATCACGCGTCGCCAACCACCTGGCCATGCCCGCGAAGCTCCTGGCCACCTCACTGACCTATCCATTCCATATAAAAGCTGAGCCCCGGTCGCCACCGTCTCTTTTCCTCTCTTCCGCTCCAACTCCGGCCATCACATCCGCCGGCCAGAATTGGCACGCCATGCTCCTCCTCAGCCCTCTAGCTCGTGCACACTGCTTAGCCATATTCTAGCGCACCAATTTCACCAAACTGCGCGAGCTCTAGTTGCCGGAATCGTCTAGCTATTGTCTTCTTCTCCAGTGCCGGTCGCCGCGCCACCATAAGGCAGGCCACCTCCGGGGCCCCTTCAACCCAACCAGCTCGCTGTCCCGTTTCGCCTCGCCGTCCTGGTTCCTATCGGCCCACGCGTTTGGACGCTATCGAGCCAGAGGCTCGGGAACGCCGCAGCGCCACCGGAGCATGCCGTCGTGATCCGCTTCGCCATGGCTATCCTACTCTGTCCCACTTTGAGCTCAACCAACAAGCGCATCAGGTTCGCCTCGATCTCTCAAAGCTAACCCCGTCATCAATTTGACCCTTATTGAACCCTGCTGACCGGAGCTCCTCCGCGCCGCCGTGCGCAGGGCTGTCGATCCGCCATGGGCGCCGCCGTAGCTGCTCTGGACACTAATCGTACTCATCCGATAGCCCGTCGTGATCACCAGGACGAGTGGAAGCCAGTGGTGCCACTCGCACCGCCTGAAACCTCGACGACTGCGAGTTACGCCGACGACTCGCCGGCGAGCCCCTCGGCCTGGACACGAAGCCGTACTGGGCCAACTGCTCTTGTTGGGCCGGGCCAGGCCGGCTTGAGCCCGAAGGTTTTCCTTTCGTTTTAATTAATATAATTATGAATAGTGCTGAGCTTTGTAAATTTTGATAGCATTTTATAGGAGTGTGATAAAATCATGAAAATTTTTATGTGGTCTCTTCATGAAGTGTTTTATGTAAGAAAAATATGAAATGGTGGAAATTGATAATTCTGCATTCTTAAGAAATTAGGTCTTTTAATTAATAAGGGCTGACTCCATCATTTTTCTAGACTAATATATTTATCCAAAAATTATAAAAATCATTTCACAGCTATTTCATGATAATCCCAACCTGCACAAAAAGTTTGGACTAAATTTGAAAATATTCAATAAGATCACTATTTCTATATTTATTTATAAATGGAAAAGAAGTATCTTGGATTAATTACATGTATGTATTTGAACATCCTAATTACCTACTTTACTGTTTTAATATCATGAAGTACTATTTATCTCTGAAATGCTGTAATTGGATGATAGATGGTTTGTTACTCTATTATCTTGCGTGATAAGGATATAAGCATGCATGCATATAAATATATCTATACTTTTATGATTTTCTCTTAAAAGGAAATAATCATGAAATGACTTGGATGATGTTGGAAGTTGATTAAAGACCATGAATCACTACAACTTTGCTGATCTATGGCAATGATTGGGTATGAATGATGATGATGTTAGTCTCATTATAATAATAAGTTAATTAATAAAAGAGAATAATAGACTTAGTATTGGTTGCATTTGGATTTTTGCATGAAGACCTAGGGGTACAAATCTTTGCTATTCCTAAGCACTTTGATTGTCTTGATTGATTGCTTTACTTGTTGATATGCCATAATTTACTTGTAGGTTACTAACTAAAAGGAACTTAAGTATTTCATTAAATCATGTATGCCTGTAAGCCTATGTATGTATATTGTGTTGCTACCTGGTTTGTCATGGCTTGAATAAATAAATGCATGATATAAGTAGCTATGTTAATAGGAGTTCATAATCTATGCTTATGTTGCCCATGCTTGCCTATGTTCATGATCAACAGGGTAAAGTTAGATCACACATGCTTGCTAAAAAGGACAGCCGGTGCAGATTCTATTCTATAGGGGTTTCCATGATTAAAATGATGTTTTCCATAGATGGCTTGAGTACCAAAGTTGGAGTTTACTTTCATGTCTTGCTTGTCCTAGAATTTTATGATTTTAGGCTTGCTAGTTTAGGAGTTGTAGATTTTATAAATTACCTATCAGCTTTTGTGTATTTTCTGTCCTAATCTGAAAGATTTTACTTTTTGATCTATTTAACTTGTGAATCATCTTTTGGTCATAATTAGAAAGTTGTATTGTTTTTCATATGATTTCTAGAATGTCTTGGATCACTATTTTTGGTGATCTACAACTCTGGTTATGAGTAGGTTAAATTTAGGGTCAGATTCTGTCCAAATCTTGGATAGAAATAATTCCATGAATTGTTTGACCTTGATAATGATTGAATCAGTTTGAGATGATGATAACAAAGTTGTAGAGAACTTTATAAACTTTCCAAAAAGTCTAAGAACTCCTTTATTGGATGTCTATATCTTCAGATATAGTTAAAAGAAGATGATGCTATGCTGCTGCCCTATCTCTGCTTTCTATTCGAATTGATTGCTTCAATCCTTGTAACCCTTATGTGCACAAGTTTAGTTAATGACTTCCGTGATGTAATCCTATTATGAGTGAGGTACCTTGAACTTGGTTTAATGACATACTACTTATACTAATAATATTTCACTAGTTAACATATAAATGATCTTGATGCTTCTTTGCTTTAACTTTTGAAAAGGGTTAAGCACGTGATAACTGATGTGACTTTTGGATTGATTGTAGACCTTGGATCATGCAACCCAAATGATCCTCGGCAACTTGATTATTAATGCTAAAGAGTATGCTAGGTTATATTAGGTAGTATGTTTTTGTTTGCAAGTAGTTATAATATCTTTTCCGGAGAAGAGATATACACGTACTCAATAAAAGTTAAAAGTAAACTTGATAATATAGTGTTGTCATCAGAGAAAGAGAATTGCACACCTAGAATCTTATATAGCTTTCCTTTGTTATTATTCAAGCAAATCATCTCATCATGCATCATGTCACGCATAGCATTAAGCATGCGTTATTTCGTTACGTGTAGTGCACGTGAGTGAGAAGGTTCGAGATGATCAAGCTTCGGAGGAGACTCGGGAGGATCCAACCCAACAAAGGGATTCCACGGAAGATACCGATGACAAATTTAACCGCTAACCTTCCCTGCAACACAGGCAAGCCCCGGAACATGACCCACTCTCTCTGTTTTACAAATATTTTATTTACACCTTAAGTCTAGTGTAATGTGCATTAAGTAAATAGGAGTTGGGTGAAACCGTTGTTGCATGATTACCATGAGCCACAGCTATTTCCAGATACTATCCCATTAGTATGTATAAGATATTCTCCTTAAATGCTTAGCCATGCTTAGACCGGTAGAAGTCAAGTGATTTTCTGTCTCCCGCAAGATGTAGGATGATTACATGTTACTACGGGATATATATATGCTATCCTGAGTCATGAGAATAGAAATAATTGGAGACCGAACGGAACATGGGCTATGTTCTGATGGAAGCCGATAGGGTTGTCTGGTTGTGCTAGTTCCATCTGTGTCGGTTAAGGACCGAGCCGTATTCTGGATCTAGGTGTGAGATTGAACGTACCTTCACATAACCGCCGAATAACTTGTTTTGAGGTGAAACTGGTTAGCTTATTCGAGGTAGTTCTTGAACCGCTTATGTATTACTGGGACGATCGGAAGGGGGAAGGGTACTGTTCAAGACCCTGCGTGACTACGGGCTACGGGCTGAACGGGCATGACTTGTGAGGATGCAGTACCATGAGTTTTGCATAGCGTGATCAAGCCTATCTTTCGAATAGAGCGAGCAGTGACTCGAGCAGGCTTTGGTCCGGCTTGCGAGAGTGTGTGATACGGGCTTTACCCAGCTGGTGTAATCGATTCGAATCGCCGTCTCTCCCGGTCAGTGAGAAACTCATACCTTTTCGCAGAGACGTAGTAAGAATTGGAACATCGGCTGATGATGAAAGGATTATGGTTGATATCCCATTATTGATGATAATTTCTCTGAATCAAATCATATGATATAGAAAGATGCTAATGTAGTCCTAAGTAGCTCAACATTAATACTGCTACTAAAACTTAATGTAAGGATTATATTAGTAAGCTTTTCTGCAAATGATGCTAACCATTAAACTCCACATATATAGCTTATCATTATCCTTGGAGTCTTTTATTTCTTCTTCCTGACGGGTAAGTCTTGTGGAGTACAATTGAGTACTTAGGGTTTTATCCCACCTTGTTGCAGGTGAATTGCTTTGTCCGTGGATGATGTTAACTAAAAGCTGTTGGGCACGGCTACTCTATATACTACTTCTCTTTACTTCACCGGAGGATGTCATAAGCTAGCAATATCACTCAAGTTTTGATTTGGTAATCATTTCAAACCTTGTTTTATTGTAAATCGATTTGAAACTAAATTTTTATTCATTATTCTTTATTCTAATGTAACAACTTTGATGCTGCGAACTCTGAGTATGTGATATGTATTTGCTTAATCGAGTATGATTCTGGTTGTAAAGTTGATTTACCGAGGTCATTCGTGACACTCGGCAGACTACCGGGTTTATATACGTGATAGTATGTGCGTGCCACCGTGATCATCAGGGACTTTCATACTTGATCGTGTATAAATTGGTCGGTTCTGTCACAATACGGCAGGAAGATCAAATACAAGAGGTGATGAGAAGGATTGGGTGACGTTATGGAAAGTTCAAGTTCCATCTAAAGTGAGGGTGTTCCTTTGGCGGCTAGCACGCCAATCTATACCTACACAGGACGTTCGACATCATAGAAATATGGCAGAAAACAACCGTTGCAATATATGTGGCGACGTAGACTCCTGGAAGCATTCTCTCCTAGAATGTCACATGGTGAAGGCATTTTGGGCATTGGAGAGAGAGGAGATTACTGAAGCATTTTGTATGATCAAGGAGGATACGCCAAGGGCATGGCTGTCAGTTTTATGGAAGAGTTTGTCCCATGATGCAATTACTCGGGTGGTGGTGCAACTGTGGGCAATCTGGCACGCTAGAAGAATGGTGATTCATGAGAATTTATTCTAGAGTCCGTTGTCCACGCATTCTTTTGTCGAAAGGTTTCTTGATGAGATCGCCATGACCAAGCCGATTCAGAAACGGAAGGAGAGCGGCCATTCAACACCTGTGCCGAAGTGGCTTCCCCCTCCGACAGGTATGGCCAAGGTGAATGTTGATGCTGCTCTGGCAAAGAATTCCAGCCTCTCAGCCGCTGCGGCAGTAGCAAGAGACGAAGCGGGCTCCTTCCTTGGAGCATCGGTGCTCGTCCTGAAAGGATTAACTGATCCTGAAGTGGTCAAGTCAATCGCCTGCCGGGAAGGACTGGCTTTAGCCTTGGACCTGGGACTTCAGAAATTCGGAGTGGCAAGCGATTGTGCTAACGCGGTGAAGAGTATCCATGGGGAGGGGTTAGGGCTGTATGGCTCGATTGTCAAGGAAATCAAGGTAACGAGGTCAAGCTTCCTCCAGGTGGAATTTATTCATGAACAAAGATTATCGAATAAAGATGCACATATGTTTGCTAGAAGTTCTATTTCTTTGGCACTAGGAAGACATGTATGGTTCCTGTCGCCACCTGATGGCATATGTAATTCAGTCATGAATCAATAAAGAGCGACAGTCTTCTAAAAAAAAAAGGCTAAGCCCATCGTAAGCCAACCCTAGCACAATCTTGTCCACTCCCACCCGTTTCTCTCTACAACAAAAAAAAGGAGTGCGGCGGCGGCGGCCGCTCCGGGCCGCGGCGCCAGCGATGGCGGCACGGCCGGCCGGAGCCCCCAAGCGGCGGCTGCAGCTCTCTTCTACCGCTGGGCTACGGCGGCGGCGCAGTCCTCGAGCTCCAAGCGGGAGCGCGGTCTGTGGAGCTACAAGCATCGGCATGGTCGTCGGAGTTCCAGGTGCCGGCGGTGTGCATTACAAGCAAGGCACCACGAACAGCACTCCAGTTCTTTATCTTTCCTCAACCCATAGGCCGCACGAGCAGCAGCGAAAGGCAGCACCAAGTCGCCGATTGCAGCCCCAAGCAGTTCTTCGTCTCCCCCAATTATATGTGTATTTTCTATCTTTTTTGCAAAAACAGCTAAATGGGTTAGCTGCAGCTATCTCCGGCTATAGCTGGGCTTAGCTGTTGAGAAGGACAACAGCTAAGAGGCTTAGCCGGAGATTTAAAACCTTGAGGCATATACAGCTCAAGATAACAAATGTCATGACAAGTCCAAGTAAGGAAGTGACTTGCTAAATAGTAAATGCGCCCAAGAAGATCGCACACTACTCTAGCCCCAATGGCCAAACCTTGAGGCCTCATGTTTCATTTCTTTTATTTGAAACCTAGTAAGATGGTTCGTACAGATAGCGTGGCTCGCTAGTTTTTTCCCTAAGTTTTTGTTTTTGTATTTAGGAATTTTACTTCAATTAATTTTGTAAATAGTTTTATCTATTTGTTTATTTGTAATTGCCCTCTCTTTATATACCTTCACTACATCTACCAACATAAACTTCCTGAAGCTATCGTTGACCAATTTCTAGGCTTAAAGATATTGCTGTCTCCCTCATGTCTTCACTTTTTTTTATGACTCGTATCTCATGGTTGTGCAACTTTTGTCGAGGCCAAATCAAGATAGCATTTAGTTCTCTCTTGCTAGCTCTGTTTCTCTATAAAACCATTATCCAAGTCTTTCATAAATTGTTCAGATCCTTGGCTCTTTTTATAAATTTAATTTAAATCTTGGACCTTTCCTTACGAATCCATAGTTATTTGTTGTCCTAAAACATTGCTAGATTTGCCACAATGTTGCTCATGTATTGGAGCCACTGCTTCCTTAAGCAGGTGCTAGCCGGCATCATGGCACACCATCATATACTGGCATCTCTCGAACAACCCATGGAACAACTGTTGACACCAATGAGCTGCTAATATTAGGCCTATGCCTCTTCGTTGTATAGTTGTGGACCATGATGTGATCGTGTTTGTTACCACTTATGGCATGTTTCAAGAAGCCAATGTCAAACATTGTTGATTGCGCTGCTCACGAGCTTCTCACGCATGCACTTCAGGAAGCATGCGCATGTTTCAAAAATCCCTAGCTTGATCTTTGTAAATTGCTTCAGAAAACTATAGGGTTGGAAGAAACCCAAGTCTTGGTGGCTTCCTTAGCAACGAGGACGTAAGCACCCCTTTGTGTCTCTTGTGCCCTTGTGTAAACTTTGCTCGATCTACTTATTTGAGCATATCTGAGTGCAGGAAACTCACACATCTTCTAAAGGCATTGGTAACAAGTATATCTAACCAATGTAGTTGAATTGTCCTTCATATTCATAAAAAAAGGTTCTTCATAGAACATTTAGGGATTAAAAATATTTAATATAAGATTTCTTAAATAAAGTTAATAGAGAAAAATTACATCTTATTCTTTGTCATAAATAAATGTGTAGTGTATTAGGAAGGGGACACACAAGACAAGAGATCACGTGTTTAAATATGCTATGAAGTGCTTGCGTGCATATGTAGTTCATGCAAAAACTGGTGATGACATATTAATAGAAACCACTTGACAGATTTAATCGGGCAATAATAAGAAAATGTTTACATTTGAAAATGTGAAGTCAGAACATCCACAAATAGAAGATTCGAAGGTTTCAGTAGCCTAAGCTAGATTAACTTTTCCACAATGGCCCAAACCAGTGTAATTAGGGTGGTAAAAGTTGTTCCACCTACAAAGAACATAGCATCCAAAAATACCTTTTAAAAAAAAATGCCCTTTTCCCTTGCCATTTTTTTTTTTAGTCCGGACGCGGGTGAGTCCCACTCCCAGTGACGAGATTTGTCTTCACTTCCATTCATCCCTCGCCTGTCTTGTTGCTCTCGAGATGCAATCATGCAATGCAACTCCAGCATGCTGCCGTCTGCAGGGCTCAAATAAAGGCATGCATGCTGACATGATAAGGCGAAGCCCTGGCGTGTTGTGCTTCTGTCGGTATGGGACGACGAGTATGTACAGACACATACTGTACATATCCCAACGGATCGCGGATTGGTATGGGTCGAGTACAAGTACTGTACAACAGAGCCGACGCAAAGCTGGAAGCATGGCCACAGCAGATGCCGAATCGATCGATCAGGGCTCAAGAAGGCGAAAACGAACGAAGAATCACAGTGTTCATGTCAGCAAATATGTACGTACAATACAGTGAGTACAGCCAATTTGTTTTATCTCAGTACAGAATCGAATAGTAGCGTGACTGCTGCTGCATGCTGCTGCTGCTGCATAATAACTGTATGCATTGCTGGGCCATGCCTATCCACGCACTGTACCAGTCAAATGCGAGCCCGCTATCGACAACGTCTTCCTGGTCATGCAGGACCTCCACGGACCACGGGGCCGGCCGGCAGCATGGAGGGAGTACACGGTCGAGAACTACTCCCTCCTCCCAAAATACCAAAATAAGTGTCACCATGTTATTAGCTAGATTAGAAGAGCATTGGCCGTGCTGTAGTGTGGCGTAGTGTGGCGCTGCCACAACATGACGTCCAAAAACTCCGCCACACACGCCATAGGCTCGCCACACACACACACTAGAAGACGAGCAGCACGAGGACAACGATAGGGAGACAAAGGCTGTGGCGACCAAAGCTTGACGCGAACCAAACAACGGCTGAAATTGGTGTGGCAACTGAAGTTTAAGCGTGGCGTGGTGTGGCTCCAACCAAACACGTCCTAGCAACATTATATCTTTAAATTAGTTTATTACTCTCTCTGTCCTAGTATATAAGGCATAATCAACTCTGATTCAAAGGCCAAGAAACGTATTTGATTATCTCTCTTAACATAGTAGTATTTTTGCATCGATGTATATGTGTTTAGCTAGAGAGAACATGCTTTATATTATAGGACATGAATAAAAAGTGGTTATGCCTATATATATTAGGATGGAGGAAGTATGGAAATAGATTCAAAAATATATCTAAAGATAGTAATTATATACTATAAATATTAATATTATCTTGTATGTAGTTGGTCAGAATTTAAAAGCGTTTGTCCTCTTGAGAAACGAGAACGACACTTATTTTAGAACGTGAGAGAGTATTGGATTTGTTTAGAAGAAGAATTAATGGACATCAAAAGTGCCGGTTTCACTTCACATAACAGAAGATTTACAAACAGATGACATGAAATCACTAAGAAGCCACAAAGAACTATTAATGTTAGAAGGCTCATATTAGAGTCAAAGATTTACTCTATGCTTTATCTCTCTCTCTCTCTCTCTCTCTCTCTCTCTCAATTCCAAACTATACGATGTTTGGCCTTTTCTAGATACATATCTTATTTTGCTATACACTTAGATATATACTATGTCTAAGATACACAGTATACATAATGTAGATCTAGAAAAGCCAAAAAGGAATGGAGAGAGTATGTATTAATAACATCTACACTACCAAATATAATGTCCCCTTCAGTTTTGCGCTAACAAGACATGTTTTATGGTGGATTTACAAAAGTAGCTTGATGTTTGTAGATGTTGGTTTAATCTTTCTTATAAATTTAGTGAAAAATAGAAATTTAGTACAAAGCTAAAGTGAGATATAATTTGAAAATGAGGGGGCAGCTTTATGAAGATACTGATGTTGAAAATAAATTTAATGGGGGTGGGGACCTCACACATATAGTGTGGTGTTACATCAACAGGAAAAAAAATTAAAAGAAATAATGTGGCAGATCAGTTTTAGAGAAAAAAAAAAGATAAACTAATTGACAACTGATCATATGTCTCTCCCTGTCAGCTGTTAGGACATTATTCTCTTCGCTTATAAATGCTGAAAAGGCGAAAACCAACCGCAATAGCTCTCCTATCCACCCTTTTTTAGTTTTAGCCTACCCGTTAGTTGTGAAAAGCGAACACCGTCAGTCACAAACAGCATCCAGGATGAGGAAAAGGGCCGATATTTCCATTTCGGTCGTAGGTGTTTACTTATTTTTTTTTTTTTTTTAACGCCTCTCGTCTGGGTACAGCTATAGTATCTGTTTATATATGTACACGCACACCCATCCTACACACGCACACTTTACTCACACACACTATACGCGTACAAACAGTCATACAACTAAACTCAGAATAGAAGACCACGTCCTTATAGAGATCACCGGAGTCATCCAAGACTCCGTGGATGACGGGCACATCATAATCCCCTTGTAGCTCCACGCGTGAGAGGCTGTAGATTATTTGAGAAACACTGTTCCCGGTGGGAAACACCAGCGTCGAACCCGGGTGGGTAGCGTGCCCACCAGCAACCGCTACCAACCGAGCTGAAGCTCGTTCCCGGTGTTTACTTATTTTATGGTAACCATAGATAGCATACATAGCTAGAGAGTTGCCTAACCAGAGAGTTGTCGCGCTCTCACAATATACTCCCTCCCTTCCCATTTGCCGGGTATAATATAAAGCGGTGCAAACTATCGTAGATCAGTTGGTTAGATTATGGTAAAATCTATCTATCTAGGTTGAAGTTCTCGATTTGGTATATATATTTTATTCATAAATTTATTATAGGATTTAACCTGGTGGTAGACGATGTTTCTACCAACAGCGAGACGTCTGTAGCGGTATTTTATGAATCAATTTGCTGGCTCGTAAAAGTAGGATTTACATAAATGTATTATAGGGGTGAATGGTGTGGGTATACTGTTGTACGTAGAATTCTACTGTACCCTGTACCGAGTATTTCTTTAACAAAATTGTATTACAGTGGTGGGTTTGTGGTGCCGCTTCTGATGCGTACAGTACCTCGATAATGAGTCAGCTGTCCTGTCTGTCGCACAGCGTGAGGGCACAGCAGCCCACTTGCGCCCACGTGGGCCCCGGTAAATCCCGTCGTCTGCGGCCTTTTTAGCATCCGCATCCGGCCCTCCACTGGCCCTTTTTCCGCGCGCCACGTGAGAAACAGGCCCCGCCTCTCAGGCGGAGGGGAGCGCGGGTACAGATCCGCGGGTAAGCAATGGCGGGCGGTGACAAAAAAAAAAAGAGCGGGTGCGGATTGGTTGCAGTCCAGCGTCAGCATGGGCCCCACGGCAGACGCCGGTAGCTGCTGGCCTATGGGGTCGCTTCCCGTGTCCGAGGGCTTGTACGGTGCTTTCATTGCGACTGGAGGTAGCCCTCGTCCGTGCTTGGTTTCCCTGCACTCCGCATCATATTCCCCTCGCACCCATGTCTCAATTTGCTATGCTCACTCACACCACCATGCACGGCTGTCTTGATGTGTTCTTTCTCTTCTTCTTCTTTTTTGTTTGAGATACCAACCGCATGAACGTTCATTTTGGTGAGCTGACTTTGCCACGTTCATATCTACAACGATAACAGGCCTATAGAATCATTGATAATCCTGACATGTAAAGCGATCTGAACGAATCTCGCGCTTGTTTGCTTGAGCTAGTTGCAGCTACGAAATTAGTATCGCCAGAGACACGAAATTAGTATCACCGGAGACATATCATATCATAAACTATATTTTTCTAACATATGCTCATTTGTTGTCACAAGTTTTTGTATTTTTTCTATAAACTTAGCCAAACATTTAAAAATTTTACCTACAATAAAAAGTCCAAGAATTGATTCATCTAGGGATGAAGGGAGTATCTTTTATTCATCTTTTGCATTGACGATTTGTTGCTGATTTGTTGTATTTTGACATCGTACCACTAAAGTCGGAGAAAGAGCGAAATATACTAGTGTACCTAAATATATCGTTTAGGTCCTCAAACCATGGGTGGCCTTGGATGCCCCTACTTGGCATCGCTTAACACTAAATTCTTCCATGTTCCCTATATAGTCCAAGCCCAGATGGCAACATAGTTAAAAGGGTTGAACTTATGTTTGCAACATTTAATTTGGTATGCCACTTATAGTGAGTTCACTGATGGAAAACCATGAATCAATAATTTGGATAGTTAGATGACACCTAAAGATGAATTTTAAGGACCATTAGTGCATTTAGACTAAGAGAAAATCATGTGCTTCTAGAGTTAAGGGGCAAAAGATAGTTTGTCAATTTCAACCTCCATCATGTAAATAATTAAGGCAATATTAGTTCATTGAGATATAACCACGGGTGACAAACTGAACCATTACCTAGCGAATTCACAAAAAAGAACTATTATCTGACGAAAGGGCCTATAGTCTAATGGTTATATAAAGAGCTTTAATAGCACCTTAGGGGCACTGAACGGTTAACTAGATTTCCTGTGACTGAGTCAACTCACTTAGATTCAAACCATCAACTAGGCATGGTGCTTGCGATTTATTTGTTTGATTTCTTTCAACAAAAATTAGTTTTCCGGCGGTTGCCTGTGTGGTGGGTAGTGGTTTTTATCAAGGGACAGTGGTTCTATCGAAAGTGTTCATTTAGAAGCTGGTGTATGTACATGTATATGAGCATTTGCATCTTCATAATGTTTTTTTCCAGAAAAAAAGAAAAAGGAAAAAACAAGACGCTGGGTGGACTTAACCAATTTCTCATCTTTTCTCCGAGTTCCCCACACCCACATGACCACCATTCTATTCTTGGACATTGGTGCATAAGGAGTTGCACTTAGGTCTTAAACCAGAGAGAGCCACCGTTCTGTGAACACCCGTTTGTACCACGATACCTGCATGTATTAATTCCTTCTCCGTGCCCGTTGTCCTTTCATGGCTAGGTGCTTGGTTTGTAGAACCACTCCATGCCTCATGAGGTGATATATTATGAGTTCATCCTATCAATTTTTATGGAAACAATTTATTCCTCATACATAAACTAATTATTAATTTGCGAGGAATGAGATGATGATGGATCAACTTATTCTATTTTACAAACCAAATAACAAAAATAAGGAGTGAAAAGGTAATGGACCACTCCATTCCTCAAACCAAACACCCTATAAATCGGGAAAGTCATCCACTGTCTTATACTCCTCCCCATCCCCTCTCGCTCAGCACAGCATCGCCATTACTCCCTCCACTATCCCCTGCGCACCTGCAGCACCATTAGCCCCTTCGATCATCAGCTCAGTTTTCTGATCCGTAGAGTGATTTCGGCCGGCCATGGACGGGCCGGGGATTCACAGGAAGCAGTATAGTTTCAAGAGTAATGCTCACCAAGGCGCGGCGACTAGCACGGGCAAGCGCAAGGGGAAGGCTTCTGCCGGCACCGGCGGCGGAAAGAAGGCACCGATCAAGGTGGTGTTCATCGGCAACCCCGTGCGGGTGAAGACCAGCGAGGCGGGCTTCCGTGCGCTGGTGCAGGAGCTCACCGGCCGCCACGCCGACCCGTACAAGTACAGCAGCGGCGGCAGCGGTGCTGCAATCGATATCGACGCCGACGACAGCAGCGGGGCCAGCCCGGTGGAGCCGCAGGCGGGCGCGCTGTTGCTGCCCAGCCCTGTCAGTACCCCGTCATCAGACGCCGCCTCCGCTGCCGGTGCGGCCCAAGTCTCGGTGCCGGCTTGCGACGACGACGACAGCTTCGCGCCGCAGCCGATCGACAATAACTACTCTTTGTTCTCGCCTCAGCTGATCGACAACTGCAGCTACTGCATGTTCTCGCCGCCGACGTTCCTCTACGGTGGCCCCCATGGCGAGCTGTGATCCGATTCCAATCCTACATGTATGTGTGTGTAACTGTGTATTGCATCTAGCTAGCTCGCATGAGGATGAGCATGGTGCGTATCTATCGTATGTGCATGACGAGCAGGCTCGATCCTAGACAAGTATAATAACTACTATTAGAAGAACTCGAGTCTCTGTCATGCATGCTGCCAGTCCACTGGCAAATTAAACTAATATACTACAGTAGCACCAATTTAATTGGTGCTTGCATTGTGGTGTGTGGGAGCCACATAAATCTTTGCTTGGAAGCCAATTGTACAACGATGAAATGGCAATGGGATTGGTCAAGTATTTTGAGTTAACAATTTGCTTTCGTGCTAATTATTGGTTCCTCTCACTACTACAGAAAACTTAATGGAGGCGGGCAAAAACGGTTAACCGAGACGGGCATTCCAACCGCCTCGGACTAATCGTCACGGTTAATCGTGGCTTAACCGAGGCGGTTAATGTAACCGCCTCGGTTAATTTCTTAACTGAGGCGGGCACCTTAAGGCAACCGCCTCGGTTAACTGGAATTAACCAAGGCGGTTCCTTACAACGCCCGTCTCAGTTAACAAATTAACCGAGGCGGTTCCTTATAACGCCCGCCTCAGTTACATCATTAACTGAAGCGGTTATATGTTAATAGCCCGCCTCGGTTATTGATTTTTAGATTAAAAAAAGCTTTTAATAAATTTGAATTTAAATTTCATATCGAATAATACACTAAATAAATTACAAATGAAGCACAGAATACACTAGAAAACACTTATACACTGAGAGAAAGATTATAAGTTTATATACATGTCATCCACAACGTTCGTCGATCCACCGCAAAGTTTATATTACACACGAGCATATCATACATACGAGAATATTAGCTACGGTCTACTAGAAGATGTCCGGCAATATGTAATCCCTCATGTCTAGCATGGTTCCCCAGTTCCGTAGCTTCTCGTACTTCTCCTCAGTCGCTAGCTTGCTTTTCTTGTTGAAGAACTTTCCGTCAACATGAGCAACTTCGTCTGTTATAAACTTACAGATGTCGGCTATTGTTTGCTTGATATGAGCATTGTCCACCCTTGACTCCCTCCAAATTGGTTTTGCTTTCTTGAGCTGCCGCCAACTTCGGCTGTACCCACTGCACGTCCTCAAGTACTCACAAGCGTAGTATCCACATAAAACTAAGGCATCGGGTTATTTGGCACACTGCATGCAATAACATACCACATAATCTTTACAACTATAGAGATGATCCATGATGTAGTACCACATATATATATGAATATCGGCCTGATACTTACAGGGAAGTCTCGCTTCACTGAGAGTTTGTATCCATAATTCTTCTTCTTCTTCTCGGACCTCCGATCATAGCATTCTGGGTCTTCCATGAACTTTCTGTAGGCGTTGTATGAAAACCATAAGTGTCAACAACCAATTTGAAACATACTATTGAGGCCATAAATAAATGTGTGTCGTCACTTACTATCGGACACAGTATTCGAAATTCTTGTACCCTTTTTTGTTCGATTTGTGCAAGGAGTCAAATACGACGGCCTTTCCATCCTGTGGATAGATTAGAAATACAACCCAGTGGCCCATGATGCCCAAGCTGCAACATTTATACAGTAGGATCACAAATCTTTACATATAAAAGGAGTCAACCCAATACCTATTGCAATTATCATTTTATTAACTTACCCAAACTAGTGTGCAGCAAGGATACACCAATTTCCTCAGATCTTCTTCATTGCTTCGAGGATGTACTCTCCCTTTCTAAACTTGAGCTCTCCTTGTAGCCTAGTCCGGGCGTGCACTCGCTGCATCCTATCCAAGTTTACCAATTGAGGATCCATGTCTGGTATATCATATCCAATGATTGCCCTCTAGGTAATATGCATAGGGGATAGGTAGATAATGTTATCCTCTATTTCATTGCCAATATACGATTGCATCCTGCAAGCACAAGTCATCGAATACATTGCATTCTAAGCTTCGTCATAATGAACGTATTACCTGCTAGAACGAATCTTTTTTAAGATCACTTACATTGCAAAGAGGGTAACTTGGGCAACGTCGAGATCCTTGCGGCGCAGCATCCTATGCATGTCGTGGAAGTCAAGGGTGAAATAACAATCTTTATCCAAGTAGAAGTACTCCCTGGGGACCTTCACAATGAATTCTCTCATGCCTAACTTTGCTGCATGCATATACCAGATATGGAACCTCCGAACCTCCCACAGCTCGTCCTGGACGAGCTGGCCCAAGGGTAACATGAACTTGCCATTCTCAAAGTTATCCGGGCAATCTGGAGTAAGGTCCCAAATTTTAGACGGCGTTGGAGGCCTGTAATTGAGACAAAGAGTGAAGAAACCGTTAGTATCGTGACCCACACACATTATTTGTTGACTATGTTCGGTTGCCATTCAAATTTGTACCTGTCAAACTTCGTCGTGTAACGGAACCTGTTTGCTATTTTGTACGCCGCCCATGCCTCCACGGGGATGTTCTCGGGTCTATCGTCCTGCTCTTCGGCTGTATTCTTCTGTTGCGTAGGAGGACAGCTCTCTTTACCCTCGCCTATATCCCCAGGAGGCAGTGTTCCGCTCCCCGGTGCACCTTGCGTAGGAGGACACTTCTCTTTGGCCTCTCCTTGACTGCTTCGATGTGGTGTTCCGTTCCCTGATCCATCCCCTGTATGTCCTTGTGGGCTGCTTGTGTCTAGAGGCGGGCTACGCCGAGGACTGCTGCCTTGTCCTCCTGCATTGTCATTACCATCACTGCCCATGTCATCGCCACCGTCATCATTGTCGTCGTCACTTGGGCCGCCCGGGGGAGACGGCGGCGGTTGAGATCGACGTGTAGCCGGCATCGGCATTTCCAAGACAATATCTGCCTTGTTCCATAGCACATGCTCACCAAGAGCACCGCCGAGCCTCGTGGCACCTGATTCGCTGGGAATGTCGATTTCTTCTTCATCGAACTCATCGTTGGTATACAACACTAGCACCAACGCATAGTCGGTCGGGATGGGCCTTCCGCCATATGTGGCTTCATCATTTGGTGGTTGTACCTCTCCTTGCGCCACATCCTTCTTCTTGCCTGCCCTACCCCAAGGCACCTGGAGGGTGCACATTGTTGGTGCTTCGATCTCATCGACCGGGTACCTTACATGTTGAGAGGTACCCGGCACCATCTGCGCTTGTCCACCGGCTTCACCACGTGGCGGCGGGGCGCTTGCTTGGCATAACATCTGCGTCCTCGGCTCAACCATCCACGGGGTCGGTGCTCACAAAAGCATCTTGTATCGAACCCATTATCATTTCTTTAACTACCTCATCCACGCCTTTTACGGATTAGGCCTTCCTTGTATCCTGTCTTGTGTGGTAGGAGTTGGCGTCGTTGGATTGCCACGACTTGACATGCTTCCAACTCTGCCGTGAGGATATGCCCCGGACGCGACCGCGGTGCTCGGGGTTTCCCAGCGCCTCGGTCAGCACGTCATGATCCTGCCGAGGTTCAAAAAGCCCCTGTTCTTTGGCCTTTGTGATCGCGATGATGGCCTTCTCTGCCTCTTCGGTCTGTGGTTCGTTATACTTGGTCATGCCCTCCTTTATCTTCTTTGGACGACGGGCATAGAGGTAGTCACGTGCCCTCTCGTCGACGCCTTCTAACGGATTCTCCTGCCCTGACGCAGCTGCCTCACTCTCCTCCTGCCGCCACTTCGGCCTCTTAGCGGCGTACTCCGTCATACCAAGGTGGTGAGGGTGCATGTTCCTCTTTGCAAGCTCAGAGTACTTCTTGCTCTTGGCCTTCTCATTTTCGTCTTTCATTGACTGCACGAATTCTTCCCATATGTGATGCTTGATGAAGCTATAGTCTGCGTATGGTGTCTTATCTTTCTGCACGTACTCTCTGTTGAGTTTGGACCGAAGGCCCCGTGTAGCGCTTTTCCTGCAACATACAGCGCATGCTTCTTGCACAGTGCTTCATTGTATTGGTCCGGAGGATACTGAAACATTCTCTTTACATCTCCCAAAACCGCACCCTTGAGGTCTTCCGGGACTTTCTTCCAATTCCGATATGTAATTGGAACGTGCTCCCTAACTACACAGGAGCATTGGTTGCTGAAGGTGCCAATGACAGTTTTTGGCTCCAGGGGCTCACCGTGCGGCCCTATCTTGTGAATTACGTGTACCTTCTTTGACACCTGGTGCCTCCCATGTTGCCCCCTCTTCAATCCAGACTTCGTGATACTCTTGCCACTGGTTGAAGGGCTCGGCGTGGGCCCAGATGCATGCCCTTCCCCTTCTCCCTCATCGCCAAACTCTAAACGCAAGGGCACCACCGGTAACTATAGAGGACAAAAACTTGCATTAGTTTTCTACTTACATAACGCATATCCCTCAATGTTGTGCTAGTAATATACTTACGTCATGCCTTTGAGTTTCGTTATCATCCTCTGGTGCCTCCATTCGTGAACTTCGTGTTTCCGCCGTCGCATTAAAGTTATCATCTTCTTCTACAACATAATCTGGATCATCATCTTCCTCTGTACGGCGTTTCTTTTCTGGAGGCGGTGTTAGTTCCTGGTTCTCCTACGGATCTTGACTATATGATGACACAGAGTCATCATCACTGGATGATGAGCCTTCATCAGCGCTGTTAACCGGAGTAGGCTCCCGCCATTTGCCAACAAAGCTCGGCCGCCATTGTAAGCTATGAACAAAATATAGTTATATGGACATCTCTCAATTATGTGAAGACAATGCAACATGATTAAAGAAATCACTTATTTTATTCATATGATCACAAGATTACATCCTTGTACATCAAGAGTATGTGTACAAAAGTGTATAAGAAAAATACAAAGTAAAAAAGTAGATAAGAAAATTACAAAAGTGTAAAGGAAAAGTATACAAATATATAAGAAAAGTACACATTTACATATTCGGCTCAGAGTAGCACATGCCATTGTTTGGACCTAGGTATATATCCTCATAGCCATTGCCTCAGATTAAGTTGCCATTTCATTTCACATTTGGACTTGGAGCTTAAGGAACAAGTATATCATCGTAGGCATGAAACCATGGGAGACATCCGGCCCGACCATCACCTTCACATAATGATCAAGTATGTTGCCTCGGCATCGATGTCTCCCATGGTTCGATGACTACCATGAACATCATAATAACAAGATAGCCAATCAATGCCCAGTACCTCACAAGTCCCAAATGTTATTCAAGGTACAACCACTTATGGCATTCTAATCATCATAGGCAACAATACAAAGGTAAGAAACAAATCATATGTCACATTAAAGGCAAAAGTTGGCCTCATTTGCATTCCACAAAACATATTGAACTCATTAGAGCATTCATCATAGGTGGCAAAGATGTAAAATTGTTTAGCGAAGTTCATGGTAGCCATGGAACCATGGGACACGTCCACCCCGACCATCGGGTAGCTAGGCATGCCTAGACCAGTTGCTTGGGGATGGACGTGTCTCATGGTTTGATGACTAACATGAAAGAATCAAGATCATATTGCAACATAAAAGTAGTCACCTCAGAATTAAAAGCTTGCATCATAGGCCAAATATCCATAAGAAAAGAATAAACAATATCCAATACCACACAAGTCCAATATTTTAATGTAGGTAGAACCTCTCATGGCCTCAGCTACATTTGACATAACGTTTTCAACTCATTAGAGCAATCATCACTGGTGGCAAATAAGATGTCAAATAGGTTTGCGAAGTTCATGGTAGCCATGGAACCGTGGGACAAGTCCACCCCAGCCATCAGGTAGCTAGGCATGCCTAGAACAGTTGCTTGGGGATGGACATATCCCACGGTTTGATGACAAACATGAAAGAGAGAGCCACCTCAGATATCTAGTGTTGCATCATTGGCCAAGTAGTAAAACAAAGTAGTATCGATAGCCCTTTGCCTCACCATAAAGTTTATTGACATCATTGCATAAGCCCTTTGCCTCAAAGCAACATTTTTACAATTCCAAAAGTTTCATTATTCCATAAGCCCTTTGTCAAAGACAATTTTACAAGTTCACAAGATTAATCATTGCATTAGCCACTGCCTCATGGCCAACTAGCCAACTACAGTAGTGTGCAGCCATGGAATAAGAGGTAGTAGTAGGAGAGTAGTATAGCAGTAGATAGGAGAGTAGTAGTGTGCAGCCATGGAATAAGAGAGTAGTAGGAGTAGGAGGACAGTAGGAGGAGAGTAGTATAGCAGTAGATAGGAGAGTAGTAGTGTCGGTGCTAGAACTGGCGGTCCTAACACCAACGAGTGAATTTATGGTGCGTGCTCCCACTTCCGGATGGTGTGCAAGATTTGAACACAAGGATTTATCTTGGTTCATGCCGGAGTAGGCCCTACGTCCGGTGTAGGATGGAGATCTTGTATTATCCCCGCACCGAGGTGCTTGTAGGTAGGGTGTACAAGTTAAAGTGAGAGAGGGACGAGGTCCCAAGTCTCGTGATGATTGAGGAGGGTACCAATATCGGGCTTGTGTGTGAACCTATCATCTAAGCCCCCCTGCCTTCCCCTTTTATAGCCACAAGGGGAAGGCGGAACCTTCTGAGGAGATGGTCATGCTCGTGGCTGGGTGGGCTGCGGGCTTCCGTCCTCCCCCATCCGAGGCTCCGGAGTGGGGGTAGGCGCCCGGCTCGTGACGAGGCAAAGGCGGCGTCGCCTCCTTGTCATCCTTGTTGTCCAGAATGACGGATGTCCCCTGTTGGAGTTGGTGGAGTGCGATGGAGGGGGCGCCCGAGCCCCCGTAGCTTTGACTGCAGGGAGGCCGAGGCTCGGGAGGCCTCGGAGCTCGTCGCCGCACGAGGAGTGGATGGAACGATCGCGGGACGGTCGCCGTCTGGCGGATCGCCCGAATCCGTGCTCGGGGGCTCACGGGGTGGGACTGTTGGTTGCCCGGGGTGGCGTCCGGTCCACTCCCGCACGGGGTGACGCGTCGGCTAGCGTGGGTTTTGGCGTGGTGGGACGGCGCCCGGAGTTCGGCGATGGGACCTGTCGGAGGGGTTAGGCGGAACGAGTGCCTCACGGTGGCGGGCGTGGCCTTCAGCGTGGAGGTTTTAAAAAGCAAGATCATCGGCGTGGGCCGTGACGGGCGGTGCCCATCCCCCGTCGAGCGGGGGCGTGCTCGACACGGGCTGTGGATAAGCGATGGTGGTTGTATGTCGCGTCGTTGGTACGGCTTTGACTCGGCGGCGTGTCCCGCCCAGAGGGCCGGCCGCCCGGGGGCCTCGGGCGGGGACGGAAGTGGTGGCCGTCCGAGACCCGATGGGGGGGGCTCGGGCGGGGCGGGAGAGTGGAGGCTCGTCCGAGGCCTTTGGGGGGCTCGGGCGGCGGAGAATCGGCGCTCGTCCGAGCCCTCGGTGGGGGGTAGGCTTGGACCGGGCCGTGCGCTTGCTCCAAAGAACGTGGCTTAGATAGTGGAAATGGGAGGCTGCTGGGCCAAAGTTTGCGTTGTTGGACTTTCCTTAAAAAGGGCCCTTATTTTGGTCCCCGACAAGTAGCCCCCCGAGCCTCGAGAAGGAGTGGGAGCACTCGTTCGGAGGCTAAGGTCGTGCTTCCTTGGTTGCCATCGATACTTTCATCGGGGGTGCGAAGGAAGCGCACTTGCGGGGTGTAGCCCCGAGGCTTCGGAGGAGTTCTTGGGGACCCCTTCGAAGGCTTTTATTTAGCTCGCACGGCGTGGCTTTGAGGCTTGTCTCGAGAGTCGTGCTCGGGGGGGGGCCTTGCGCACATCCGCCGGGTGTAGCCCCGAGGCCTTGGACTAGTGAGGGGCACTCATCCGAGGGCTTGTACGTTTTTGGTGGAGACAGACAGTCCCGTTGCCGAGCCCGGGCCCGTCGGCTCGTCCGGGGGTTTGGGTTTTTAGGGCGTTTTCCCGAATTGGTTCGCGTTGGGGAAGCCCCCGAGCCCTCGTAGCGACGAGGGGAACCCAATTGGGACTCAGCCGCCAATTTCTTACGCACCTCAGCTTCCCTTCCGCAGGGAGGAGGGTGGACTTTGTCGTGCTATCGTCGACGAGTGTCGAACACGACTAGATCCGGTGAGCTATTAGCGGGAGAATCCAAGTGAACCGCCTGTGCCCCGTTCGCTAGGGGTTGGCTGGGCCCGGAGGCGCGGTTCATAAGAGCCTACACGGTATGCCTAAGGTGGGGCTCGGGTCCCGTCCGCCGGGTCCCGAGGGCTCGGCGCTCTCCCACGCGGGATCCCCCTACTCTGGCTGCCATGCTGGCCTTGGATGCTGCAAGGACGGCCCCCACTCGTGCGGGGCCAGGCTGTGTATGAGGCCGTCCGAGCTGCCCCTGACTCTGTTGCCCTGGGGTGGCTGTCGAACCCTTAGATGGGGCAGCCTGCGAACCTTCGGGACCGTAAGTGGGTTGCCGCCTCGGCTCCTTCGTGGAGAAGGAACCCCTGTTTTGCCTTGACGTGGGGCGTGGGCGCGTCTTTTTAGGCGGCGGCGCGGGATGTGGGCGCCGCGTGGCGGTGGCGGGCCCACTTTCTCCGTCATGGCGGTTGCCGGGCGCCGCGGCGCCAGGGGGTCCCACGGAGGATGTGATGTGCGGCGCTGCGTCTTCCGCTGTGGCCTTGTGGCGGTGGGGGCCCCGGCCGTGGGCCGGATCCTTTGCGGGAGGCGTGCGTGTAACGCTTGTGGCGTGTGGGCGCGCCGAGCCCGTGTGGGCTGCGGCCACCCGATGCGGGTCTCACCGGGTCGTGCGCGGGCGTGTAATCGAGTAGGCGTTGTGGGCCGATACGCATTTAATGCGAGAGGGGAAGCGATGAAGGCGCACGAGTATAAATACCAGGCGGCGGCCGTGTTGGCCTTTCCGCCGTATCTGACGCCGCTGCTCTTTGCCTTTGCCTTCTCCGCCGCCAGAAAAAATCTCTTGAGCTCGCCGGAGAGGGGAAAGGAAGAGAGACTTGCCGCGCCGCCCTCCTCACTCGATCCCGCTCTCGCGATGGCACCCAAGGCCGGTGTTGTTGGCGTGGCGGATTGGGAGTCCCTGCTCCGTGACGGAGGCGGAGCTGGTGGCGTTGGTGGAGAAGGGGCTCTGGCGCTCGGGCGACTTCCGGCGGCCGGAGTGGATCGTGCCGTCGCCGGATGATCGTACCAGCGCCCTCCGCTGGGGGTGCGTCGTAAGCTTCACGTCGTTCCACGAGCGCGGGTTCGGGATGCCGGTGGGGGCGTTTCTGCGGGCGCTCCCGGAGCACTACGGCTTGAGCTCCACAACCTCGCCCCCAATCGCATCTCCCACGCGGCCATCTTCGTGGGGTGTCAGGCGAGGGCTACTTTGGCGTCGACGCCCACGGGGACCTGTGGCTCTACTTCTTCGAGGCCACCTTGTTCCTGAAGTCTCCGCTCGGGGCGGAGAAAGAGAAGGGGAAGGAGAAGGAGAAAGAGAGGGGGAAGAGGTTGGCCGTCCGGGGCCGGCAGGCACGTTGCGGCTGCGATCCAGCACCACGGGGACTATATCCCGGGCGAGGCTCGCCGGCTCGAACCGCGGTTGGCACAGCAAGTGGTTCTACCTTTCGCAACGACGGTGGCCACTGCCTGCCTACAACGGGAAGGTGTTCGACTCGAGCCGCCGTCGTGGCGGAAGGAGCCGATCCCCGAGAGGGTGACCCCGCTGAGGAAGGTGTTTACCGCCTGGGGCGCGCCCGACCAAGGAGGGTTTGGACGCCTCGGCGGTGATCGCCCGGCTTCCACAAGCGGCGCGACTGCCGCTCATGCATCGGGCGGTACGCGGCTGTATGACATGCGGCCCGGCAACCCCGGGAGGGGACCCGGATGGCAGCCGAGGACCTAGGGTTCGTCGAGGTCCTTGGCCAGGACGGCGGCGGCATCGGTGGAGCATTCGCGTTGCTCAAAATCCGATGCGGTCGGACAAGGGCTACATCGGTCTGGTAAGACCCGTTCCTCCGCTCCATCGTGTGTTCCGTTCTTCTTCTTCTTCTTCTTCCCCCACGCTGATCCCGGTCGTGCGTGCAGGGGGCTCACGGAGAGGCTAAGGCCGTCGAAGCCCCGATCGCCCCGGGAGAAGGCGACCAATCCTTGAGGCGGAGCGGAGAAGCGAGAAGAAGGAGGCGCCCCGCGGCGCAACTCCAAAGCGAAGGAGAGGAGGACCTGTCTCGGCTGCGGCGGCGCGAGGGCTTGGGGAGGGTCTCCCCTAGCGGAGAGGCAGGGTCGAACACCACCGAGCACGGCGGCCGGCGACGAGCGACGATGGTGAGGGGGAGTGGGGACGAGGACGAGCTGAGCCGCTGCACTGGGGTTGGATCCCCGGAGGTGGCGTCGTGTGCCGGGCGGGCGGTAGTTCGTCGCCCGGTGCCGCCGTCCGGAAGGGGTCTTGGGGAGAGGCTCGTCTCCGGCGTTGCGGACTTGGGGCCGCGATGCCCCAGGGGACGTCCCCTAGAGAGGAGGCGTGACGTCACGGGGAAGGAGGTCGCCGAGCCCTCCCCCCCGGGAGGCTCGTCCGTCCCCGCCCGCATCGGCCGGAAGCGGGTCGGAGGCCCATGATAGGGACGCCTACGGCGGGCGAAGCGGCCGTCCCGCGCCGACATTCCCGCCATCGGGCGGGTCAGATCCGAGCTAGGATTAAAGTGCGCGGGTAAGTGGTGTTCACACCTTGTCGTCGATCTTGACGTTCGCTCTTTTTTTCGCCCGCTAACCCGTCTTGTCCCCATCCATGACTTGAAAGCGCATTTGCCGCGGTGGGCGGCCCCCCCCCCTCGCCCCTCGGAAACAGCTAAAGGGGGGGTCGGGAGCGCGAATCTCAGTTCCGCCGTCGAGGCGATGGTCGGGGAGCGAGGAGAGGGAGAAGGTCGCCGAGGAGCCGCCGTCCAGGTGGAGCGGTCCCCTCGGCGGCGTGAGGCGGCGCAGGCGGCTATCGGGGAGACCGGGGCGTGCCCGTGGCGCCCGGGTCGAGGGCCGGTTCCGTTGGGCTCCGCCGGACGGCGGAGGCGCCCGGCGAGGAGGACGATGGTGATCTTGGCCGTGTCGGCTCGGTAGACTCCTCGGTGTCGCCTCGAGGTAGCGGGTGGAGGAGCCCGCGGTGGTTGCTACCACCGACGCGGCTATGACCGAGGCGGAGCCAGCCTCGGCCCTTCCGCAAGCCGTGGCCACCGAAAAGGGTGCCACCCCGGGGAGGGAGGAGTCGAGGAGGCCAGGTGACCGAGGCGCCCACCGTGGGTGCCACGGCCTGCAGGAGGCGCCCGGTGAGCAGCTGGGGGAGCCCACCTTGTCCGGAGAGCCGCCCGCCTGGGGCCCCTGAGAGGCGAGGGCCTTTGCGCGGGACGACGGCGACAAGGAGGGAGGATCTGGGTGAGCGTGGCGGACTGCGTCGACCCTACTTAGAAGGCCGCCCGGACCATCGTGTCGGGGTTGTGCCAGAGCTCCCCCCTTGCCGGGTGAGTGAGCTTTCGGCCCTCTCTTTCCCTCCGGGAGCGTCTTCCCGGCCGATTGACCGGTATTTGGAGAACGTGTGTTGCAGGATTTGGTGCAGGCGTCGGCGGGAAGTCGGAGGTTCTCCGCGCGTCGGCCGGCCTTCACGACCGGTACCTTCAGCGGAAGGGCACGGTCGCCCAGCTGACGGCGGCCGTGTCGGAGAAGGACGCCGAGCTCGAGAAGCTCCGCCTTCGTCGTCTCCCGGCTGCGGTGAGGCCGTGACGGCACGCGAGGACGCCACCCTTGCCAGGGACGTCGCGGCGGGCCACGCTAGGAGCCTTGACCAGCTCCGGGACGGAGAAGGAGGCGATGGTCGCCGAGGCCTCGCTCGGCGGACTCCATCAAGTCCCCCGTCCGACAAGCTGGAGGCCTCGGAGGCCGAGCGTGCGCCCTGGGCGAGGAGTACCCAAGCTGAAGGACGCAGCCTTGCAGGGGATCGGCGAGAACGAGACTCTCCGTGGCCACCGCGAGGTAAAGCTGTGGACTGGCCTTCGTGCTCTGTGTTACACCGCCCGGAGAGCCTAACTCTCGGGTTCTTGCAGACTGGGGGCGGTGGTGACAGAGCTGGAGGAGAGCCTCTCCTGCGGTCGTAAGCCGCCTATAACTCGGCGCAGGGCGAGCTTGAGATCCTCGACGGGGAGGCCAGCCGTCTGCGCCGCGATGGAGGCTGAGGAAGCCGGGCGGGCAAGCAACGGTGGTGTCGCGGGTTGGCGACGGTGCGCGCAGCGGATGGAGGCGCGTGCAGCTGGAGGCCCTCCGAGTCGGCGTGTCACACACGCCGCGCTAACCATGTCCCACTACCGGCTCGACCTCCCTCGGATCGCCGAGGGCCTCGTCGTGGGCCGAAGAGGAGATGGGGCACGAGACCGATGTGCTGGCCCAACTCGTCGAGGAGGCCAAGAAGAGCGGGGCTCCCGCCGCCAGTGGTGGCTACTTTTGCGCCCGCCGTCGTCTTCACTCCTCCGGAGGAAGCTAGTGACGCCGAGGCTGCGGTCGCCGAGGTCGTGTCCGCCGAGGTCGCGGATGCTGTGGCCCGAGGCCCTGAGGCCGTGGATGTCGCCACCCAAGACGTTGGTGGTTCGAACGCCCCCCAGTAGACCCTGCAGGCTGGGCCCAAGTGCTCATGTAAACAAAAGTTTATGTTGATTTTGTGTTTATGAAACACTTTGTGAATCGGCCCGTCGAGGCCTTATGTTTTTTGTGCTGGCTCTTTCATTATCTCTTCGTTTTTCCCATCCGTTTGACTCGTTACTTAGTCATGCGAGGATACTTTACAGCCGAGGGTCGCTCTTTACCCCGAGGTAAGGACTGCGTGAGTAGCTGTCACGGCCCCATTACCTTATTGCATTGAGCGGCCTCCCCGCGGCACTTGGAGTCATCCCTTGGCTGAGGGCGCCAAGCGGAGGCGCCGTAGCGCTCGGGCATGGTTGGCCTCGCGGCTCGGCCATCTTCGGCCTTGGGACGAACTCGGTCGTGCCTTTTCCTAAGTACGCGGAACTTTCGGGAACGTAGAGTTTACGAAAAATAGCCGGGGAAACAAAAAAGGTTTTTGAGGGGTGCTTTCTAGGAGGGGACTCCCCCCTTTCTAGCCCCCGAGGGAGGCTTGGTTTTGGTAAGCCGAAACCGAGTCTCACTGAGTCCTATTGAGGACGAAATGCTGTGACTTGGGTGAGACTTAGCTTTATTTATCCAAAGGTACAAAGCGTATGTACAATGCTTGGAATTTTTAGGGGTAGAAGCGGACGTAAGCTGTTGGATGTTCCAAAGCGTTGTTGAGGATCTCGCCAGCCTCGTTGGCGAGCTTATATGTGCCCTGGCTTGAGGACTTCGGCGACGATGAAGGGCCCTCCCGAGGCGGCGTGAGCTTGTGGCGTCCTTTGTTGTCTTGACGGAGGCGGAGCACCGGATCACCTTCCCCCGAGGTCTCGGATCCGGACCCGTCGGTCGTGGTAGCGTCGAAGGGACCTGGCCGGTATCTTGCCGAGTGTAGGAGGGCGGCGCCCCTGGCTTCCTCAAGCATGTCCAATGAGTCCTCCCGAGCTACTTGGTTGCGGGCCTCGTTGTAGGCTTTTAGCCTCGGGGATCCGAATTCCAAGTCGGTAGGCAAAATGGCTTCGGCGCCGTGAGACCGGGAAGAAGGGCGTGAAACCCGTGCCTCTGGCTGGTCGCCGATCCCGAGGCTCCAAAGGACCGAGGGGAGTTCCTCGAGCCACCTTTTGCCGAACTTGTCGAGCTTGTTGAAGATCCGAGGCTTGAGCCCTTGCAGTATCATCCCGTTGGCCCGCTCTACCTGCCTGCTTGTGCAGGGGGTGCGCGACCGAGGACCGATCGATGCGTATCCGGTGCTTATCGCAGAAGTTTTGGAACTTCGCCCCCGTGAACCTGGGTGCCGTGGTCGGTGATGATAGAGTTCGGGACTCCAAAGCGGTGGATGATGTCGGTGAAGAAAAGCACCGCCCGCCGGACCGAATGTTGGTGACGGGCGCGCCTCGATCCATTTGGAGAATTTGTCGATGGCGGCGAGCAGATGAGTGAAGCCCCGGGCGCCTTCTTGAGGGGTCCTACCAGATCCAAGCCCCACACGGCGAAAGGCCACGTGATTGGGATGGTGCGGGAGCGCTGAGCCGGCAGTGCGTCGGCGAGCGTAATATCGACATCCTTCGCAGTGCGTACTACCTCGATGGCGTCGGCGACGCGGTCGGCCAAGAGAACCCCTGGCCGGAAAGCGCCGCCGACGAGGGAGCGGGGAGCGGCGTGGTGGCCGCAGACACCGGGCGTGGATCTCGTGGGCTAGGGCGAGGCCCTCCTCGACCGTGATGCATCGCTGTAGGACCCCCGAGGGGCTTCGCTTGTAGAGCTCGTCCCCGATGACGACGAAGGACTTCGCTCTTCTTGCGGTGCGCCTGGCTTGATTGAAGTCCTCGGGGCCATAGGTGATGGCCTCGGCTGACCATGGTAGGTGCTAGCGGCGTGGGGGGCGCACCGAGAATACCTCTCGGCGCTCGCGCTTGATGCGTCGTGGTGAAAGGTTATTTGGGAGGCCCCCGATGATCATGAAGACATCGTGGATCTTCGGGGAACCCGTCATCCTTGTCTTCTTCCCTTTTTCTCCTTCTTCTTCTTGTCCTCGGGCGGGGGCAGCTTTTGGTAGAATCGGCGGAGGCCAAGTCACACTCCCCCATGGTGTGCTTGACGGGGAACTTGTGGAAGGGGCAAGGCTTCTTGAGCATGTTGTCGAACGCCCCGGCCCGGGGGGCCTAGGGGTGCCTTGCGGTCGGCCGCGGCGGCGAGATCATCCTCGGAGTTTTCCTCCTTTTGCCTTGCTTCCCCCTCCGCTTGCCCCTCTTGTTCTTCTTTTGGTTGCGGGTTCTTTGTTCCGCCTGGCTTCTTCATTCTTCCGCTTGTCCTTGTCGTTGGCGCCAAGCGAAAGATGGCCCCCCACGCCTCCTCACCGGAGGCGAAATTTGTGGCCACCTCAAACGGCTCGTTGGCGGTTGAGGGCATCTTCCATCCCAGTTCGTGGACCAGCTCCTTGCGGGGTTGTCCCGTCGAGGAATGCGCCGATGATGGCGGTGTCGGCCACGTTGGGCAGCTCGGTGCACTTCTTGGAGAAGCGGCGGATGAAGTCGCGAAGCGATTTCGTCGGGCTACGGCGGCGGCTACGGAGATCCCAAGGAGTTCCCGGGGTGCACATATGTGCCCCGGAAGTTTCCCACGAAGACCTTGACTAGGTCGGTCCGGTCAAAAGATCGTGCGGGCGGGAAGGTGCTCCGCCCGAGGCCGAGCGGCGTCGCCCAGTGAAGGGAAGGTTGCGGATGATGAGCACTTTGTCGTCGTCCGCCCCACCCAGTGGCAAAGGGCGTGTCGTTGAGCCCAAACCCTGGGGTTCGTTTCACCCGAGTATTTGGTGAGGTTGGCGGGTGGCGGAACCGGAAGGGGAACCGTGGCCGCGGGATCTCTCCAGGCTGAAGGCACGGGCCCCGGGGTCCGCGTCGCCGTGTCCTCGTCGGTATCGCGCCTGCCACCTGCGCTGCTGGCGATCGCGTTTCGCCCCGCGCTCTTGCCTCCCTCACGATGTTGCGCGTGCCACCGGCCGTTGAGGCTGCCATGTTGTCCCGGATGCGCCGCGAGCCGGCCTTCGCGAGGGATCCCCGGTGGAGGCCTCGCTCCTCCCGGGGATGCCCGCTGGTTCCTCGTCCTTGCGGGCGCGGGCGCGAGGACGAGCTCTCGGCCTGTTGGACCGGGGCGGTCTCGATGAAGCCTTGTAGCTCGTCATGATGCGGCGCCTCCGGTGGGAGGGCTCCGCATTGATCGGAGCGAAGGGCGCCGCCGCGACGCTTTGGCTCGCACGCTGGAAGACAGAGGATGCTCGCCCCCTCGCCATTGACGATCCTTTGTTTGGGACGCCGCGGGCGTCTGCCGTGCCGCGGGGCTCGGGTTGAGCGCCGCGCGGTGGCCTTGCTCGAGCGCTGCCTATCTTCTGCCGTAGCCGAAGACGGTCGTGGGTCAAGCTTAGCCCCGAGGTCGCGGATCCGCTCGACGGTGGGTCGACGTGGCTCCCGAGGCGTGGCCGCTGGATCCTCCGCCTCGGGGTAGCCGCAGTGGTGGGGTCTTCTCCCCGTGGTCGGGAGGCTCCCGGATCCAGGGGTCGCGACCGCCGGGGCGGGCCTAGCGGCGTGCCTGGGGGTTACGATCCCGATCCCGTCGTCTGCCGCCGCTGCCGCGTCGGCGCCGAGATCACGAACCTCCACGTGGAAGCACTGCGCGTCGGGTCGTACATGTCGCCCGGGGAGTCGGAGTCGGGGTAACCGAAGGCAAAGGCGTGCTCGGGATGAACCCCCTGGGTCCCGTGTCCCTCGAGGAAGCGCCGGATTGGGTGGGTGTAGCGCGTGCTTGCGAGTAAGCGTCGCTGCTCCTCTGCGATCCGGTACTCCTCGTAGGCATGGATGGATCCGTCGGGGATGTCTCGCGTCGGGGTGCTCGTGGAGGCGCCCGCCCGCCACGGCGGGACTCCTCCGGGCTCCCATGGCGGTGGGGACCAACGCCGTATGCGTGGCGGCAGCGTTGATCATGCCAAATGGTTTGGTGGTGGTGGCCGAAGCGTCCCCCCGGCGGGTGTCGTCCAGCCCAGCGCCGCAAGATCTTCGTAGACGCCCGGCGTCGGGGTGCGTCCATCGAAGCGCCGGTGGGAGCGGCGCCGTGGCGCCTCCTGCGCCCGGGCGGTGTTGAGTCCGCCGGGGACTCGTCGGAAGGCCCCGAACTCCGGCCGGGGAGGAGTTCCATGTCGTCTTGAACTCCGGTCGACACGAACTCAAGCTCACCGAACGGATCGGGGTCCCCGGCTCCGGCCGGAGTGGAGAGGAGTTGGGGGCTGAGAAGTCGCCCAAGAGTCGTCACGTCTGGCGGCCATCCAGGAGGTTTGGCGGGAAGAGAGGCGAAACACGCACAGTACCCCTACTGGCGGCGTTAACCGCCGGTGCTAGAAGCGGGCGGTCCTAACACCAACGAGTGAATTTATGGTGCGTGCTCCCACTTCCGGATGGTGTGCAAGATGAACACAAGGGTTTATTTGGTTCAGGCCGGAGTAGGCCCTACGTCCAGTGTAGGATGGAGATCTTGTATTATCCTGCACCGAGGTGCTTGTAGGTAGGGTGTACAAGCAGTGAGAGAGGGACGAGGTCCCAAGTCTCATGATGATTGAGGAGGGTACCAATATCGGGCTTGTGTGTGAACCTATCATCTAAGGGCCCCTGCCTTCCCCTTTTATAGCCACAAGGGGAAGGCGGAACCTTCTGAGGAGGTGGTCATGCTCGTGGCTGGGCTGCGGGCTTCCGTCCTCCCCCCATCCGAGGCTCCGGAGTGGGCGATCTTACGGCTCGTGACGAGGCAGTGCGGCGTCGCCTCCTTGTCCTTTGTTGTCCGTAATGACGGATGTCCCCGTTGGAGTTGGTGGAGTGCGATGGAGGGGGCCGAGCCCCGTAGCTTTGACTCGCACGGGAGGCCGAGGCTCGGGAGGCCTCGGAGCTCGTCGCCGTCGAGGAGTGGATGGAGCAGTCGCGGACGGTCGCCGCCCAGCGTGATCGCCCGCCCCGTGCTCGGGGGCTCACGGGTGGACTGTTGGTTGACCAGGGTGAGCGTCCGGTCCACTCCCGCACGGGGGGTGACGTCGGCTAGCGTGGGTTTTGGCGTGGTGGGACGGCGCCCCGAGTTCCGGCGATGGGACTGTCGAGAGGGGTAGGGCGAATAGTGCCTCACGGTGGTGGGCGTGGCCTTCACCGTGGAGGTTTAAATAAGCATGATCATCGGCGTGGGCCGTGGCGGGCGGTGCCCATCCCCCCGTCGGAAGCAGGGCGTGCTCGACACGGGCCGTGGATAAGCGGTGGTGGTTGTACGTCGCGTCATTGGTACTGCTTTGACTCTGAGCGGCGTGTCCCGCCGAGGCCTAGCCACCAGGGGCTCGGGCGAGACGGAAATTGGTGGCTTCGTTCGAGACCCGATGGGGGGCTCGGCGGGGCGGAGAGTGGAGGCTCGTCCGAGGCCCCTTTGGGGGGCTCGGGCGGCGGAGAATCGGCACTCGTCCCGAGCCCTCGGTGGGGGTAGGCTTGGGACGGGCCGTGGCGCTTGCTCAAAGACTGCGTGGCTTAGATAGTGGAAATGGGAGGCCGCGGGCCGAAGTTTGCGTTTGTTGGGTTTTCCTTAAAGGGCCCTTATTTTGGTCCCCGACAAGTAGTGTGCAGCCATAGAATAAGAGAGTAGTAGGAGTAGGAGGACAGTAGTAGTAGGAGAGTAGTATAGCAGTAGATAGGATCCTTGTAGTACATTGACAGGACAGTAGAGGAGAGGAGAAGAGTTGTATGTAGTAGTAGTTAGGCTAAGATTTAAACATCATTGCCATAGAACAGAGAGGACAGGTCAACATTTTACTCATGAAAATTACCAGCACATGAGGTAGTGGATTATAATTCATTGACACACGCGGTTAAGCATCATTGACAGTGGCATATTATTCATAAAAATCATAGACAAAATTTGACAGCAACTAAACCCATCATAGGTAGTGGCTTATACTTCATGGAAAATCAAAGTAGCATCATCGGCAGCTAGGGTTCATCACTGCTATGGTTCATCACAGGCAACAGAGAAGACTTCATCACGAGAAAATTCACCAAAGACGATTTCGGGGAGGCGACGGTGGACGAGGAAGACGGCGGGATGGCACGCCGGACCTTAGGGAGGAGCTCGCGGAGGGAGGAGGGGGAGGCGCCCGGCGTTGAGGAAGACGGCCGCGGTGACTAGGGTTCGGGACCGGCGTGGAGGCGTGGCTCGTGGATTGAGGGAAGCGCCGAGTCGACGAAGACAGCGGGATCCGGGGCGCCGGACCTCGGGAGGAGCTCACGGACGGAGTTTGGGGAGGCACCGGTGGTGAGGAACACTACGCGGGGCGCTGAGGCGTGGAGGAACACGACCACGGCTCGCGGCCCCGAGGGAAGCATCGAGTCGACGAAGACGGGCGGGATCCAAGGCGCCGGACCTTGGGGAGGAGCTCACGGATGGAGCTCGGGAGGCGCCAATGTGAGGAAGACCGGCCGCTGCTCATGGACCGAGGGAAGCGCAAGTCAATGAAGACGGCGGGATCCCGGGCGCCGACTCGGGAGGAGTCTCGACGGAGCTCGGTGAGGCGCGGGGCGGTGAGGAAGACAGCCGCTGTGCGGAGGCACGGCGAGGAAGACGCCGCGGCTCGCGGGACTCGTGGAAGCGCCGGAGTCGAGGAAGACGGCGGGATCTCGGGCGCCGACTCGGGGAGGAGCTCGCGGTGGGAGCTCGGGGGAGGCACCGGCGCCGAGGAAGACGGACAAGGCGGGGTTGGGTTCCGGGACCGGCGTGGATACGTGGCTTCGCGGCTAGGGTTCCGGGCACCGGTGCGGGGAGTCGCCGAGTCGAGGTTGACAGGCGGGATCCGGGGGCGGCGCGGCTCATGGGCGGCGACGAGGAAGACGGCGGCGGTGGCGGTGACTGAAAAATCGGGCCCCCTTCGGGGTCGAAATGAACCGCCAAGGACTTAGAAAAATCGAGGGGCCGTGCGCCTCCTTATATAGGCAACGATTAATCGAGGCGGGCCATGTAACGCAACCGCCTCGGTTAATATTAACCGTGGCGGGACTGTAGCTTAACCGCCTCGGTTAATGGTATTAACCGAGGCGGGCAATATTAAAAGCCCGCCTTGGTTAATTGAATTAGGGTTTAGAGCATTTTGTCCAATTTTTGTAATCCTTCCGGCTCTGTAGTTTTTACAAATAATAAATATTATTGACTAGTACCACAATTAGTATCATCGGAGTGATGTTGCAATCTAGTGTAACAAGTATTACAATATTTGCACAAATTTAAAAAGCCCGCCTTGGTTAATGTAATTAGGGTTTGTAGCATTTGTACTCCTTCCGCATTTGTACTCCTTCCGCCTTGGTCTAATTAAATATAGTGTAGTATCCAGGGTAATTAAATTGACAATGTTTGCACAACTTTGTCCAAAAATAACTTAAAATATAACCGAGGCACGTATATTCTATAAAACACTTACAATTGGTCTAAATTAACTCCGAATAGTCAAACTTGGGTGAAAAAAGTGAAATGTCTTACAGTAATGTATGGATTACATAAATGTAAAGAAATTATTACATGAGTCACTACATTATGACATAAATACTAATTTTGGTGTCGGCGCTCCCACTGTCCTCTTCTCACCGTCAGGGCGGAACCAGGGCTTCATCTTAGTCTTATTGACACGGGTCTCGACAATCTTGATCTTGGTTGGATGATCGGTAAAGAGCGATAACTCATCGTAAGGGTTGTGTTTTTCAGGACTCTCGACTCCATCGGCCCCGACAATCCTTTGCTTTCCAGAGACAACCACGTGCTTCTTTGACTCTTTGGGCTTCTCGTAGTAGGCTACTTGTGCGACACGGTTTGCTAGTACCCACTGATCATCTTTGTAGCCGATGTTGTTGAGGTCTACCGTGGTTAGCCCGTAGTCGTCCACGAGGCGTGGCTTAACCCATTGGCACCGAAGATGGGTACCTATAGTTCTCGCCAGTAATCAAGTTCCCATATCTCATCGATCGGCCATAATATGACACGGTCTTGTTTGTTGCCTCGTCGATGCCCTCATAACGAACACCACCGTTACGTGCCGTGCTCTTCTTATCCTTACTTTTTCGTGTGGAATCTATATCCATTGATGTCATACCCTTGCCATGGCGTGATTTGGGTGCGAGGTCCGGACGCAAACCTCGATTCATCGAGTCTCCATAGGGAGGTATGTCCTGTTGTTTGATCCACGTTGTGAAGTTGATTTTGTGTTGTTTTTGTACCCATGCCTCACCACGTCCATGAAAAGGTCTTTGCGAATCTCATCTAGGTGCTTGTCAACCCACTTCTCCATGACCACTACCGATTTAGTGCGTTGTGATGAGCCACATTTGGGGGTGTCGATATCTATATCGGTGCGTACTTTCCTCCCCGTGCACCCCATGCCTACGGTTCTGCCTTCGTGCAAAGGGATAGGCAACCCAATTGCCCTTCCATCTCGAATGTATGTTGTGCACCAGTTAACAGCCTCCTCGGTTGTGTATGCCTCAATCATGGAGCCCCTCCGGGTAAGCACGGTTAAGAATGTATCTACCGAGAGTCGACATGAATCGCTCAAATGCGTCCACATCGATGCGGTATATGGGGCCCAGGTCCTGTATCACGATCAACCATGTGCATCATCAAATGTGGCATTATATCGAAGAAAGAAGGTGGAAAGCACATCTCGAGCCGGCAAAGAGTCTCGCGATGAAGCTGTTTCAAGCAGGCGCAGGTCGGCCTCATCGATCACCTTACGTGTGATGCGGTTAAAGAAGTAGGAAATACGTGTTATAACCATCTTAACATACTACGGACCGATACATCGATCACAATTGGAAGGAACATTTGTAAGCATGACGTGGCGGTCATGGGAGTTGAAGTTGGTAAGAGTGAGATCTTTTATGGAGACTAGGCTCTTGATGTTGGAAGAGAAACCGGTGGGCACCTTTGGCGCCCTAAGCCACTTGCACATAGCCCTCCTTTCATCTAACATCAGGTTATAGCTCGCACCCGGAAGGTCTACTTTCCGCTTCTGCGCCCTGGTGTCGGGGTGAATTTCGGAACGATGCCTTGGTTGACCAGATCTTGACGCAACTTCGAGACCATCCTTTGTCTTTGTTTTGATGTTTAGTAGGATCCCGATCGTGCTCTCAAATACATTCTTCTCAGTGCATGCGGTCGATGGCATGTGGCGTATCTAGCTCCTTCCGGTATGATAGGTATTTGAAGAAGCATGATTTGCTTCTTGAAAGGTACTGATGGGGGACAGGCTCTTCTTGTGTCTCTTTTGTATCCCGCTTTCTCTTCCTTGTCTTCGGTTTGCCTTCATCTTTTTTCTTCTTCCGAACTCAATGTTTATGTCCTTCACCATTTCAAACACCTTTTGCCCATACCTCGTCTTCACCGGCTCATCAAGTTGAGGTTACGCTTTGGTTGTCGAAGTACTTATTCATCGTAGGTTGCCGGTATACGTGCTTTCTAGAGAGGTATCGCCATCTTACACCCGGGATGTGCTAAGATAAGTGTAGTAGGTACCATCAATGCAAACACAGCAACCGGTCTTACCTTTAATCTGTCCCGACAATGAAAACAGACCTGGGTAGTCGGTGATTGTGATAAATATGATGGCTTTTAAAGTGAAGTCCTTTTTAAGAACGCATCCAACAACTTCACCCCTTTTCCCATAATATACGCATTTCCTCCATCAATGGCTCTAGAAACACATCTATATCATTGTCGGGCTGCTTTTTGGTCGGAAATAAGAATGGTTAGTAGAAGGTATCTGTGTTTATGACATAGATGGGGAGGCGGGTTGTAAATGGTGAGTGGCCTGGCCGGGTGCTATGCGTCTTCTTGAGGTCACCAAATGGATTCATCCGTCGTACTCGGTAGCGAACGGCGTTCTCGGCTTCCTTGGCAAATAGTGGGAACTTGGCGTCGAAACTCTTCCCCTTTGCGCCGCCATCGGAGGGGTGTCGGAGCTTGCCATCATCCTTCTTGCGTTCAGGTGATGCATGCCGGGACATCAGCTGTGCATCCTGCGGGTTCCCGAAAAGTGCACGCAAGCGATCAATCACGAGGCAAGTACCACCACGGATAGGGCGGGACTTTTTTCTCTGCGTGTAACCCTCTTCTTCCTCATCATCGGCATGGCTCGCTTCTTGGTCGTGTTCTTCTTCTTTGCCCCTCTAGCCGCCGGTCCGTCCTCATGCTGGCGTCCATGCGACAACCAAGCATTCTTCTTGTACCGGCTTCAAGCGCCAAGAAGACGGACAGACTTTCTAAGTTCTCATACTTGCCGCGGTATAAGATACAGTGATTAGGACATGCATGGAACTTTCTAAGCTTCATCGCCACTGGCCGGATCAATTTCTTCGTCCGATAGGTGTTGGCAGGCACCTTGTTTCCCTCTGGAAATGTGTCTGCGAGAATACGTAACAAGTTATTGAAGCTTGTGTCAGACCACCCATAGCGGGCCTTCAGCATAAGCATCTGCAGGTCAAAACGTAACGTCGTCCAATGCTTCGGGCAGCCTTTGTAAAGGGGATCAATTGCCGCCTGCTTCATCTGTTTAAAATTCTCGAGCCACTTAGGATTCCCAAACAGAACATCATCTTCGTCCATACAATTAGCAAGTCTATCAAAAAGCTCAACATCTTTAGGATCCAACACATCCGCACGATCTTCACCTTTTGCAATGTCATCACCTTGTAGCAGATCATCAATCGTAATGTAATCACGATTTCCTTCTTGGTCGCCTGTTCCTGGGACACAGGTAGATGGTTCCGGAGGCTCCTCTGGTACTTCATCATTTAACGTGGTGGATGAGTTTGGCTCGCACGAAGTCGTGGACGCTGGATTTTGCTCACCATGGTGCCTCCAGACGGTGTAATCCTTGACAAAACCATGTCGGATCAAGTGAGGCGTATAACGGAATCTTCATGCGCAAAACAGATTCGTGCACCGACTACACGGACAAATCATGTGATCCCGACCCGGACTTCGGGCGATGTTTTTTTTTGCGGGGAATAAACTTCTTCCTCGGTGATCGGGGAAAGACGGATCTAGCCTCGATGTCTTGTACATCTATTCCCGGTCCATGACCGCAACCCATACACACGCAAGCACCCGAAAAAACATGTAAGCCTTCGTCTAGATTCGATTTTCAATCAATACAAATGGCAGATCTACTTTTCTCTCTCCTACATTTAGATCTAGATCTAGATCTAGAGAGGAAGCCCCAAACCATGAAAAAGAGATGAAAATAAGTGGAGAAGAGTAAGATTTAACCTCTTGCGGTGTCCACCTTCAATAAATCCAAGAGTAAAACTCTCCCCCCTAGAAAATACCCATTTTCGGGTTTTGGGAGCTCAAAACCCGAAAATGGAGGAGAAGGTCGTGGGGAAGAAGAAGGTAGGGGCGCTGGTTATATAGTACAGACTTAACCGAGGCGGGCATTGTAACTCTAACCGCCTCGGTAAATGTACATTAACCGAGGCGGTTTTGTTACAACAAACGCCTCGATTAATCGATTAACCGAGGCGGTCCACCAATTGCAACCGCCTCGGTTAATGGACATTTACCGAGACGGTTTCCTAAAGGCAACCGCCTCGGTTAATCAATTAACCGCAGCGTTTGTTGTAACACAACCGTCTCGGTTAACCGGAATTAACCGAAGTGGTTATTTAATAACGCCCGCCTCGGTTAACCCATTAACCGAGGCGGTTTGCCGGGCCACCGGCCCGGCCTCGGTGGGCCCGAATAACCGAGGCGGGCGGCGCCCAACCGCCTCCGAGCCCCAAAATGAAAGGTTGCGATTAAGTTTTTTTTTGTAGTAGTGTCTCTTGTAGACCAAACAAATTAATTAAAAGATGAAATTTACTTAAGGGACTAGTTAATTTTGAATGGCCCCGGGAGAATCGGATTCCTCTTCTTCCACTATTTTTAGGAACTGCCTTCTCACTGTTGATCCGTATTTGAGACATATATATTATGGGGTGTTTGGATGGGAGGGGCAAATTTTTTGCCCCGTCCCATCGAATTTCTTCACACATGTATGGAGTATTAAATGTAGTCTAAAAAATGAGTATTTGCACAGATTGGAATAACTTTATGAGACGAATCTTTTAAGCCTATTTAGTCCATGATTTGACAATGTGCTGCTACAGTAAACATTTGCTAATGATGGATTAACTATACTTAAAAAATTTGTCTCATGATTTTCTGATGAGTTCTGTAATTTGTTTTTTATTAGTATTCGAAACCCCCTTCCGACATCTCTCCGATATTTCGATGTGACACAGGCAAAACTTTTTCCATACCATCCAAACACCCCTATATACATGCAGAGGAAGGACACGAAAGATTGCTAGCTTTTCATTCAAAAGTTAATTAGTGCTCGGTATGTGGCTACTACTGAATGGCTGTATCTCTAATAGTAGTCTGGCTAGCTCTAATTTGGAGGGAATACCCTCGCAGGTCGATTTTTTTTTTTTAATTTGGAGAGAAAAAAGGAAAAATGTAATTCTGAGTATATGACTCTGCTTCACGCCGAGATGCTTATTAGTTGATTTAATTTCTAGGCATAATGTGTTAAATATATAGTATTCAATTCTGGTGGCAGACTTAGCCAGTAATTTTGTGATCACTGCTGGAAATTGAAAGCAATGGGAATTTTATCCCCATCGCTGCTGGTTTATTCTTAAAAAAACTCAATGACCATTTGCATTTCATGTATGAGAGATATTGCTGCTGCTCTCTGGAATAATCCTGTACAGGGTAGAAAAATATATAGTTGCAATGTGTTTGTTTTTACTGATAACATAGATGCTACAATTTTTTTTGTTGGTTGATTGCTATATTCAACTATATACAGATACATTACAATGTACAATCCCCGAAAACTAACCTAAGAAATCTCAAGAAGGATTTCCATCCGCTGCAAAATTCCAAGGCTTCTTATTTCAACTGTAAACTAAATTCTGATTGGCTTGTCTACACGGTATATATATGCATGTGAAAATGTTTACCCCTTGATCGTTGCACGGGATCGGAGCTACTTGTTTAAATTTATTTTTATTATGACTCTCTACGCTTAGTTTTGTTAGCTGCTGACATTTAAATTATCTGACATAAAATTACAGCCAGTGGAGTATCAATGATTTTGGAATGATGCAAAACGATACGTATTTGCCTTGGTTTGCACGTTTCGCATGTTATTGTGTCATTCTCGCCAGGCAAGGAGTGGCAAGGCTACAAGCGGAGACAGACAGTCCGCAGCTTGTTAGTCTATGGAATGCAGGAGATTTACCTCAATCGTCTCGTTGTTGACTAGAAGTACAACACCATTAAATCATGTAATAAATCCAGAAAAGTATGAACATCCATATCAAGTTAAGAACTTTGAACCCGAGTGGACATATTCCAGCAGAGTGAACCTAACTAATTGAGCTAGTCTTAGTTTGCTCAGAGATCCTATGTAATTCCAATCTTGAAGGAGTTTAGGGAGATTAGCACATGCTTTCAGGGTTTACTGATATATGTTGTTAGTTTAATTTGTAATCAAGTTGTGCATGAGTGGCATGTAGCCCCGGCCCTACCTGTATCCAACATCTGATGACTGAAGTCTGTAACCATTAGTTGAGAATCTGTAACCATTAGTTGAGAAAAAAAATGACGACACACATAAAAACTAGCTAGCATCTCATTCGTCATTTAGTCGTGAGGCCTTTTTTTTAAGGGAACGGAATTGTTAATCTCACACGGTTAAGACATAGACGTCCACAAATATACATGCACACTAGTCATCCCTGTGTAGCAAGCATATCAACACAAATATCCGAAGAACAAGTAATTTTTTTTTTCAATTTAGTTTCAATCTAAGATGGTACTTTTCTTTTGTGACGGAGGCAGTACGTAATCTCTGTAACCAGACAGCCACGCAGCTCTTCTACAGTTGAAGTAAACGCTGGTCTGTCTCTTACTCTCTTCCAGTGGCCACGCGCTTCCCCGTTCGCCTTTCCCCTCCCTCCTCTCTCTCTCTCTCTCTCTCTCTCTCTCCTCTCCGTCTGCGTTCTCCATGCGCGTACGGGCTGATCCAGTCTGGATAGTGGATACTACTCGAGTATACACACTGTTTGGGGGGCATTGCTGCTTCCGCGCTTCCTTCCGATCCACGCTAGTTCCGGCCTTCCGGGTGTTTTCTTGGTTGGTTCTCTGACGGGCCGGCCTTCTGTAGACGCCCGTGCGGGTCGGGCTGACGGACCAAATGTTGGGCCAACTCGTGAGCCTCCTCCGTGTGAGGCCGAGCCCCCCACCCACGAAAGCGAATCAACATCGTGTACGGCCGCGCGGCACCACCAATTCACCAGTCCACCACCACCAATTCGGCCGCGCGGCACGCGGTGGCGTGTTTGCGGCCTCATCGTGTACGGCCGTGGTGCCTGCGCGCCGCCGTGTCGTCGGCGGGCCGGCAGAGCGGTGGCTAGCTGCCGCGCAACTCTCGATGGGGTTCCACGTTGCTGGGCTGGTTGGGCTGCTGGGTAGGAGTAATCCCTTTGGAACTCGACGAGACAGTGCAAGATCCCGCGGTCCGGGGACATGGCGGTGCTGTACGCCAGATTATATGTAGAAGTATGGTCCGGAGGGTAGTAGTAGTAGGACGAGTACCAAGTACCGTAGTACTACGACGTAAACTCAGTTGTCCGGCTGTGACCTGTCCATTTGGAATTGATTCCAAAGTTCACGGGAGGGGGCTGGGCAGGCTTCCTGCTCCCGAGAAGAAGAAAAGAAAAAGGATTCTGATTTCTGAGGAGAACCGAGCCACAGCCATGAGAATTCTTCAGCTGGTCCGTGGACTCGTGTGCCTTGTGCTCTTCTGTAGTTGTGTCATTGTTCGCGTACGTCCACTGTTTGACGCGCGGGGTTTGCATGCCGGCGCTTTTGACCCTGGCCTTCCGCGTACTAGTACAGTACGTGCCCACAGTCGTCAGCGTGGCAGCTTGGCGGTCCTCCTCGCACGCATGCCGACGGCTGACCGGGGAGGGTGTGGAAGGAACAGGAATACGGAGTACGGCCATGCAATGGCCCTTGGTCGCAGCGCAGGGCCACTGCTGACCGGACAGCTGACAGGTGACAACTCACGGCACGCACGCACGCACTGGTCGCGCCAGTTTCAACGGCTGCTCCGCCCTAGTACAGCGTCAACATTGCCTGGCACTGGCGCTGGCGGGCACGTCTTTTGTGCGCCTGTTCGCAACGCCAACACGGTGGCGCCTCGAAGACAAGAGGACAAACACCAAGGCCTCCTCCGTCCGTTGTTGGTTGTGGTCCGTCCGTCCATCCACCCCGTACTCAGAACGATGCTCTCCGTGCGGCCGTTTCGCAGCGGACAAGCAAGCGCCGGGGCGATCGATCGGCCTTGGATCGTGCCATCTGCTGCGACTGCCGCAGGCGACAGCGGAAGCAACAAAAACCAGCCAGCCGCCGCCGCCGCCACCACCGCACCTTTCCGTTGTCGCGTTCGCGCGCCCGGCCCGGCTTTGTTGTTTACTGTACTACATAAGCAAGCAGTAGCCATCCAGCACAGAAGTGGGCGAGCGAGCTTTGGTTGGTTTATTATCTGCGACGTCGTCCGTCCGTCCGTCCGTCCAACTGTCGACCGCTCGCTCTTGTTTTGTTTCTCGCGCTCGGGGCTCTCTCTCGGTGGATCCGTAGCTCTAGCTGCTCCGAGGACCCCCGACCTCGACCTGGACTGACGTGGAGCTGGAGCGCGCATGCTCGGCTACCTACTAGCTCCGAGAGACACGGGCACGGGCATTTGCATGCGTCCAACGCCGGAGACGGCTTTCCGAGACGCTTTTCTAACCGATAACGTCGCCGTCCCGACCGGTCGAATCCACGCGCCGGCCCGGCCTCGTCCGGGTCCCCCTCCGGCCTCCGCAGCGTCCCTCCTGCTGGAACCCGCAGGCCGCAAGCCGGCTGCAGCTGCACACCCCACGGACACTCCTTCGCATGATGGGTCCTGCTGCCATCCCGTCTCTCCCAGCCAGCACGCCACTACGCCAGCAGCCGCCCCATCCCTTGGCCCCTACACGTACACGGGGCGGATCCACAGCTGCCCCGACACAGTGACATCCGCATCTCTTCTCCTTCCCGCTCATCCGGTCCATCACTGCTAAAAACGACGTTTTTGTTTATTTTTGTTTAAAATTGAACATAAACATGGACACACGGCCGGCCGGTTAGTAGTTGAAGGAACACTTAACCCGCTCTCTGCCGCCGCAGCTGTGAGCTGCCCCCGCTTCGTCAATCAGGCAAGCACTGGCAATGATTCCACCGGACGTTTACGCGCTCCCTCTCTTTTGCCGGGAGATAAGGCGATGATGGCTGGGGCTTCCCCTCCCCGCCACCCTCCGAGGCCATGATTGTCCCGGGATGTCTTGCGTCGCGCATACTTTCATCAGATCTCGCTGCCCCCGCAACTTTTGCAGGAGAGGGGAGCCCTGCATTGCAGGCCGCTTCTCCGCTGGCTCTCGGTCGTTTTCATCAGCGCGCGCTCATGATCCCATCGCATCTCCTGCCCGTGCCCGCACTCAACAACATTTCCTCGGCGAGCGGCGCATCGGCAGCAGATCTAGCCACAGGATCTCACCGTACGTCACGCCGCAGCAGCAGTTGCATCGCAACTCGGAATTGAAATGACACCCGGATTCTCTCCCGTGTCCAGTAGAAATGCATGGTGCTCGGCGAGACTGACTTTGAGTCTTTGACAAGGGTCAATCGGAGTAGCTGGCAGGTAGTAGGCGGGACGCGGTAGGTATCTGCAGTTCTGCACTGTGTTCATCAGAGCAAAAAAATAAAAAAAAAAGGTTCTGGGGAAAATAAAATACGTATTGTAGCAGGAAACCCTACACATAAAACGGCCACGAGAGAAGAAGAGAACCGAACCGCTGCCCATGTCCAGCTGCCCTCTTCGTCTTCACCCTTGAGCCACACAGTTCTTTCTCCAGCTCACAACTGACGCCAAAAACTGACTGCAGCTGTAGAAGACTCGGTCCTCCTCCCTCGTCCCGCTCTCTGCTGCTTGGTTTGGTTCGCGCGAAACCCTAACCACCGGACCGTGAGGGCGCGAGCGAGAAAAATCCCGAGACTCCCAGGCCGGACCCCTCCCCCTCCCCGCGTCGCTTTCGCCGGACACCACCACCTGCCGCTTTCCCCTCCTCCCTTCGCCGCCCATCTCCTCCGCCCCCTTTTTGACCCCGATTGGGAATCCGCATCAGGGGCAGCAGGGGCCCTGCGGTGCGCCCGGCATTCAATCCCCTGCCTGCACCCACGACCACGCCGCCTCCCCCAGCCCGCGCCGGCGCTCCCGAGACGACCGCCGGTGAGTCCCGCCCGCCTCCCTTCTCTCGCCCTGGTTTACCCGCTCCCGCTCAATTCCCTCCCCGTTGCCAAAAAAGGAAACAGAGTCTGGCTTAATTCGCTGCGTTTCTGGCCCTGTCCGTGCAGAGCTGCAAGCGGTGCCGGCCGGAGGGTCTTGTGCCTTGGTAGTTTCTGGTGTTGTGAGCTTGGGTGGATTGTCTTTTAGCTAGAGCTTTGGCGAAAGTTTATGGCCATGTAGTTATGCTCTGGATTAGTATTATGAGGCTCCGCGTGGACGCGCCTTGCTGCCCTGCTTTGGAATCGGTTTGTTGCTCTGAAGACCTGCGCTGAGCCTTGTTCCGGTGGGAATGGTCCCGGCTACAGGCCGGGTTACGTTTCTCTAGTTGCTATGGATTTTGGATTACGAGCTAGCCATCTGTGGATGCGGAGACTTCAGTTTGATTCTGGGAAGTTTGGACCGGTGGTGCCTTTTTGCTTACTACAGCGTGTGATCGCTTTCCGATCCAGTTTGGCTCCCACCTTGATTGTGCTCAGACGCGCTCTGTTCCTTGCTTTACAACATTTCAGCGATTATAATCTGTTTGAAAACCAAAGCTTGGATGAGCTCCAGCCTTGGGTGGGTGTTCAGGACTCCTTTGGGCATTTCGGACCTCCAAAATTAGTTCTAGCCTTAGACATCTGGCTGCTCTCAAGTATTCTGTTATTCGTTATATTTCTGTCATGGTTGTAGATTCAGCTGCGACGTTTTTCCTGTTCTATTTATCGATACGGAGTTTTTCTTTTTAAGAAAACTGTGGAACTTGCTCCCCAGCACTCTTAAAAAAACTCCATATCAATATTTATATAAGCTATTACTTGTAAAACTTGGTCTGTCTGCCACTTTGAGCTTTAGTAGTCATTAGGCCGTCCTCTCTTCTTGTAGTCTTGTCTTTGGCTGATTTGGAATGTTTATTTTCATATCTATGCTTGCAACTGTTTTGTAAGTGGCTGTACCCTTAGATTTGAAGCATGTTGATTCTATTTCGAATTGTAACGCTAGGATGCTCTGATGCTGCTTTTTTTTATTCCATTTTAAAACAAAGTATCCTAGCCATAATTAGGACAATGAAATTATATAAGGATTTTATTTGTTTTTTTACTTACAGTTTGTTATCTATTTGATATATTTGATGAGATATAGACATCAGGAATTTGATTGTAGCCTTATGATTTTTTTTCTCACTATGCTTAGCCTTACTTGAGTGAGTGACATCTCCTTTTAATTCTTGCAGCGTTCACATGATGTATCATGCTAAGAATTTTTCTGTGCCCTTTGCACCGCAGAGGGCTCAGAATAATGAACATGCAAGTAATATGGGAGCTATTGGTGGACCCAACGTAAGCAACCCTGCTAATCCTGTAGGGAGTGGGAAGCAACGCCTACGATGGACATCTGAACTTCATAATCGCTTTGTGGATGCTATCGCCCAGCTTGGTGGACCAGATAGTGAGTATTCTGTTCGTTCTCAGTTGAGTATTTGTCATTGTGGTTGAACTTGACGCATTGCTGAAACAGTCATCTATATGAGTTGTATATTAATTGAGTACATTATACATGTCATATGTGTAACAAACAGGAAAATCAATTAAAACTAGCTAAATATTTAGGATCAAATTGTTTCACACTTTTTGAAATTCCTATAAGCGTGTTATTTAAGTACTTATATGAGCTTCTATAACTGTGTGCGCGCTATGTTATTAAATCCAATCACATTGGAAATGTTTATGCATTGAGAACTGTGATCCTTGTCCATGGGAAACATCTTTGAGTGTTGCATGTGCCACATGTCTGACTCTATTGATCCAAACTTGACTTGTGATAAGCTAGCAGGTTATCATGAGGTTACTTGATGTTTTGGGGATTTCAGCTACAAGTACTCTGTATCTAAGGCTCTTATCATATTTCTTCAGGAGCTACACCTAAAGGGGTTCTCACTGTGATGGGTGTACCAGGGATCACGATTTATCATGTGAAGAGCCATTTGCAGGTGAAGAAATTCCTTCAAAAGGAAACAGATCTCAAAATGTCTCACTGCAACTAATATTTTCCTTTTGATGCTTGTGTAGAAGTATCGCCTTGCAAAGTATATTCCGGAATCTCCTGCTGAAGGTGAATACTGTTGTGGCCTTCAAGTTTTTCTTCTGCGTGTCCCCTTCCCTTCTGTCAAACACAGAAACTAAACAGCTATTTTTTCCTTTTGCTATGATGGCATCTCATGTAGGCTCCAAGGACGAAAAGAAAGATTCGAGTGATTCCCTCTCGAACACGGATTCCGCACCGTAAGTGATCTTTACTCAGTTGTGTCCTGTAGCATAGCTGGTATGCTGGCTGGTGCCTGGTTCTTATGAATTACAACTAATATTCTGAAATGTGTTCAGAGGAGTGCAAATCAATGAGGCACTAAAGATGCAAATGGAGGTTCAGAAGCGGCTACATGAGCAACTCGAGGTCTGTTAGTGAAGGATGTTAACTAATTTATTTCTGTTTATTTTTACATCATTTTAGTTTAGCGACAATCCTACTTAGCTGGGGGTTGCTTCTGCAAGCTGATCTTTTGGTCCACTCTTAATATTCACTCATTATTTGTCAAGCTACACCTAAGTTGGCTCCTTCTCATGGTTGTAGTAATGTTTAGTTGTTGATAATCTCTTGTTGGAATTTCTTCTATTTTGGCTTATTTCCTGTAGCTTATGAATTCTTTTAGCTTCAAGATGAATTTAAATTTTCCTTGCAAAGTCTCTTTTGCTTATCTGAATAAGTTACATTTTCAGGTCCAAAGGCAACTGCAACTAAGAATTGAAGCACAAGGGAGATACTTGCAGATGATCATAGAGGAGCAACAAAAACTTGGTGGATCAATCAAAGCTTCTGAGGATCAGAAGCTTTCAGATTCACCTCAAGCTTAGACGACTACCCAGAGAGCATGCAGCCTTCTCCCAATAAACCAAGGATAGATGCATTATCACCGGATTCAGGCGTGATAGAACACAACCCGAATTTGAATCCCATTTGATCGGTCCATGGGATCAAGAAATCTGTGGGAAAAACATATGCGGCGTTGCATTCCCAGTGGAGGAGTTCAAAGCAGACCCTGGCATGAGCAAGTCATAGAGAAAACTTCGCCTTAACAGAAATTTTTCAGAGTTGACCTCTCCACGAGATGATCATTCGCATGTGAATATATATCATCTTAACAACAGAATGTTGTACGGGTTTTTGACCCTGCACCTGATCCCTTCAGCCACGTCCAGTTGTTCTTATCACTGTAGTGCCCATCAACAACTCCTGTAATTATGAGGATGGTGTTACAGAGTTTCTAGCAAGCATTTCCATCAAGGTAATAGCCCTGAGTTGAACCATGTAGCAAGAAAGAGAACATGCTTACAAGTAATACATTTGCTGTGAAGAGGGCACGCCCCTGGAGCTACCTGAAGCTATGCTGATAAAAAGATTATGGTACATTTCTGATCAGCATTATTTATATTGACTTCGTTTCATGTATCCACGGTCCAGCCAGCTCGGCACTATGTTAAAGTGATGAGCTCGGCGATATGTTTTGGAATGTTCCCATGTTAGGTCGTACACAAGATTTCAGTAGTAGTGCTGCAAAATAACTTGTTTGAGAAAGAATTCTTAAAAGGGTTATGGCACACCAAAAAAAAAAAAAGGGAAGCATATATTCTGACCTTTTGACTTCTCTCAATATGTTGGCTTTCTCATACCAGTAAGAAGCTTTCAGACAGGCATTGATGCTACACACTGAAGGACTACTTGATTGGTGGATTGGATACAGATTTATATTTTAGTTCAAATTTTAGCTAAATCCCCAAAACCCTCTTCTCCAGACACCCCAAGTTGCTGCCATGGCTAAAGCAATAAATTTAGCATTTTCTTTAAAAAAATACATTTTATTCTGGCCTTTGCATAAAGCATGCACTTAATCATCTATTACCGTTACAAGTTTCACCATTTAGCTGTAATCAACAGTATAAAATAGATTCAAACAGTACAAAACAAAAGGACCACCGACTACTGGGGCTCAGCTACTGCTGGACGCTGTAACTCCATGGAACAGTAAGTTCGAACCAACGACTGGAAGGTAAAATTTGTGTCTATATTCAATAATATTAAAAAAATGGTACTTAATCTGTTTTAAATTACAAAACGTTTGAGTTTTTTATTCTAAGTTTGAATACTCATCGTATTAAAGAATTTGTATAAAATATTATTTCTTTTATTGTGACTTGATTTATTAATAAAGTTTTTAAAATGACTTAAATTTAACTATATTTGTATAATTTTTTTAAATAAGATGAGTAGTTAGATTTAAAATCAAAATTTCAAACACCTTAAAATTTAGAACATAGGGAGTAACTTTTTTTTTTTTGCTGCCACTTCTTTTATTCTTTTCTCCGTCCATCCATCCCTATTCCCTCGCCCACGTTATGTCCTTCAATCCATCATCAATTAATTATCCTTCTCGTTATCTGTCTATCTCTCAATCTTATCTTTCTTGCTTTATCTGTCTATTTCTCATTCTGAGCTTAGAGCTGCCAACCTTTGCTGATATCACATTAAAGGTAGAATTTTATTGTCTTATTAGCTTAGCTTATCGGCCGCTCAAACAATGTTATTCTCTCACAAACAAATTATTTGGTTTGTCTTATCGGTAGAACTTATCTTATAAGCTTGACTTATATAACCGGTCTTACAATCCAAAAAAAAAATAGGTAGAGGTTTTTTTAGAATTACACAATTACAACATAGACTCCCACAACATACACGTATACTCATCCCCTAGAACACACGTACACCACAAACCCTATATTATGAGCATCTCCGAAGGACTGAGCCGGCAGATCTAGAGAATCAAGTCACCACAGGTGCCTCTTTGTTTGCAGGGAGCGTCTCTTATCACTTAAATCCTAGAATGATTCTAGAAAATTACGATCACCCATACCAAGTCGAGGATTTGAAACCGGTGGATAGGTTCCATCACAAGAAATCTAACCAACTAATCTATGATCAATTCGCAATAGATAGAGGTTTATTATATATGGGAAAAAGTCTATTTTAGGTCCCTCAACTTTTACGAAAAGTCGCATATCATCCTTGAACTCGAAACCGGATAAAACACATCACTAAACTTTTAAAACCGTTCATATTAATCCTTTAACTATTTTTTACAGTGGTTTTTCTATAGTAACAGTGGTTTTATATTTTTTTATTTCGACTGAATCTTTGAAAAATCATAGTAAATCACAGAAAAATCATAAAATAGAAAATCTAATTTTGTTGGAATCCACGTTAGTATATCTACATGGTGAACATATAATATGATATACTTTGGTATGAAGTTGTTATTGTAGCTTTAGATATGTGCATTTTTTAATTAAAATAAATTATACAATAAAAACTTTGTACTAAAAGTATATCATATTATATGTTCACCATGTAGATATACTCATATGGAGTCTAACAAAATTAGATTTTCTATTTTATAATTTAAACCACTGAGGGAATATAAATGATTTTAAAAGTTAAGATATGTGTTTTACCCAATTTTAGAGCTTAGAAATGATATAGAGACTTTTATGAAAATTAGGGATGTAAAGTAGACTTTTACCTTATATATGTGGGATGGGCTATCGGTCCAGCACCGAACTGAGCAGCCCTACTGTACTGGTTAGCGGGCCAGACTAGCCCAGGTGCGGTGGCTGGGTCGTGTTGATACGAGCTAAAAGTTTGGGCTTCCTACTGGAATAGAACGGGCCTTCCGTAGAGCTGTGCCCCCGCCGGCCTCCCTATGCAAACGTGCGCATCTAGCCGGGAGGTGCAAGCGCAACCGTGGACGGTGGAACAGGGAGAGCAGCTGCATACCGCGTGCACTAGCCAGCAAGCTGTTGATGCCCCTCACCAACTATTAATAGTCAAGCTCATCAGCCACACAACAAATCTCTTGGTGATCTTGTGGGGCAGATTATAATCCACAAGATACTAATAGCTATTTTGTTGGACTTACAAGCCTAGCCTTATCCATTGCTACCTTGACAACAAATTATTTATCACAGAGCTCTAAAGAAGACCATCAAGCGTGCTGAGGGATGGAAGAATCTACCTGAAGGATTTTTGTTACTAAGCATTGATGCTAGCTATAGACCCGAAAGAGGTGATGGGGGTACAGGAGGGGTTTTGAGAGATACAAAGGCGCTTTCATAGCAGCATCTCATAACTTTATCGAACATGTGGTGGATGCGCCTTCTGCTGAAGTGCACGCTCTTAAAGAGGGCCTCCTATTAGCCCAACAAATTGGGTGTAGCAGAATTATTATCCAGTCGGACTGCTTGGAGGTGGTAGAAACTATGAAGTTGGGGGCGGCTTCTCGGCGACAGCGTGTGCACCAATTTACGAAGAATGCATGATGCTTTGGCAGGATTTTTCTTCTATTTCTATTGAGCATTGTAATAGAGATTTTAATAGAGTAGCGCATAATCTAGCAAGTTTAGCTATCCGGACAAAACATGCTTGTATTTGGTCGATGAACCCCTAGCTTCATTCTTGAAGCCCCGGTGAACGATGTAACACTATTCTCGAATCAATAAAGTGCGCCCGGTGGCTTCCTAAAAAAATTAAGCGGACAATATCCACGGTTCCTCTCGGGTGAGATCAAGATAGCCATTTTCCCGCTAGTTATAGAATTATATAACTTGCCTAATGTTATTAGCTTGCACATTCGGTTATGAAGAACATATTTCTGCAAATACATATAGTTATATATATATATAACTAAAAAATAGTCGTGTTTATGTTGATTCAACATCATTCCTAAGTTGAATGGTATATATTTTGGTATATATGGGTTGTCATGTACTACGGTGGAGTACAGCTGTCGCCCACATTTTTCTACGAAAACCGATGGGTCTTTAAAGGTAGGAAAACAATGGCATATAAACATTGACAGATGGTATAATTTTGTCACACATAGTCATCGATAACCTACGGCTGGACTATAAGCCAAAGACCGACTGCCAGTCGTGCAACAGAAAAACACACCGCTTACTCTGCGCTTGTTTGTCGAAATGCAAAGCGTTTCTGAGCAGTAACGGAAGCCAACCACCATCTTAGTGCTAAGATTCCACTCGATTTGGATGACGAAAGAAAGACACTACTAATGTTAACGGATGTACATTAGATTTCACCGTGCCGTCATTAGCAACCTATCGGTACACCATAACCTTAGTCGAAGAAGGCCCATTATCAGTGGTGCAATAGAAAAATATACCATTTACCTAAGCATGGTTCTCAGCACGTATATAGCATCTACCATAGAGAGTGGTAACTGAAGCCACCCTCCCGCCACCTGGCTCCGGCCTTTCCATACCACTTCAAAAATCGCCTAGGACTAGCCAAAGACTCATTGTCGGTGATGCAACGACAATCTACACCTCTTACATTTTGCATGTTTCACGGTATATGCAAAGCGTTTCGCTATAGCGTAATAGAAGACAGCCAACACCTCAGCATTAAGATTCCACTTTGATTTGGATGACGAAAAGAAATATGCTACTAATGTTTACTAGATGTACATTTGATTTGACCATATCGTCATTAGCAACCTATTGGTGCACCATAACCTTAGTTGAAGAAGGCCTAGTGTCAGTGGCGCTTAAAGGAAAAATGTACCATATATACGAGCATGGTTCTCCGTATGTATAACATTCCACCATAGAGAGTAGTATAGTAACTGAAGCCACCCACCCACCACCCCGGCTCTAACCTTTCCATACAGCTTCAAAACCACCTAGGACTAGCCCTCCCACTTTGCCCGGTGATGCAACAAAAACTACAGCTCTTACTCGCATGTTTCTCGGTATACAAAGCATTTTCACGATAGCAGTAGTGGAAGCCGACCAACACCTTAGCGTTAAGATTCCACTTTGACTAGATGGCGACAAAATACGCTACCAATGATAACCGGATGTACATTTGAATTGACCGTGTCGTCATCTCCAATCTATGGGCGCACTGTAACCTCAGCCGAAGGCCCAGTGTGTTAGTGATACAACGGAAAAATATACCATTTAGCTGGGCATGTTTCTCGGTACATAGAGCATCTACCCTAAAGAGCGGAAACTGAAGCCACCCACCACCCTGGCTCCAACCTTTCCATCCCACTTCAAAAACCATCTAGGACCAGACTGGAGTTCAAGCACACAGTAACACAACACCGCCATCCATCCACCCCGGCTCTAAGCCTTCCCTCTCCATCCATAAAAACCCACCCCGGTCACAGCTCGAGGCACAGAACCCACCACAGTAGCATACTTGCACTTGCCACTTTCCTCACTCCCACCGTCCTACGTCGTCTGAACCACCGTGTGGCGGCGGGCGCGCGGCGCTTATGGCCACGAGAAGCCTCCCCCGGCGGTGGCGGCGGCGGGCGTGTGGATCGCCGTCCTCGTGGCGGTGGTCGTGGCGTCCATGGCGCCCGTCGCGGCAAACGAGGAAGGAGACGCGCTGATGGCGCTGCGCCAGGGCGTGACGGACCCCGACGGCGTGCTCGCGAGCTGGGACCGGACCCAGGTGAACCCGTGCACCTGGTTGCATGTCTCGTGCAACGACGACAACCGCGTCGACCGCATGTGAGTGTGTCATCTCCTCCTCTAGCTTGTGGGCTGGGCTGGGCTTGCTGCTACTTGTGTTGTGGCTGGATCTATTAGGGCATGGTAGGATACGGCCCGCTAAGCGGCGGAACGCAGCATAGATTTGTTTTTTATTTAATTATAAATTTTATTAGCGTGATGTTTTTTTTTGGTTAATGGACAGAGAGCTTCCTAACATGAGACTGTCCGGTCCTCTGCCGCCCGAGCTGGGAAAACTGGAGCAGCTGCAGTACATGTAAGGACTGTGAACTGAATTTTTCCTTTCCTTTTATCCATGTCAGGCTGTCAGCTATTCCATCTGATTCTCCGTCACATACATAACTTTTGGCACCTGATGGAGCAGGGAGATGGGCAGAAACAGTCTGCAGGGCCCGATCCCGTCAGAGTTCGGCAACCTGAAGAACCTGATCAGCATGGACCTGTACAACAACGACCTTTCAGGACCCCTGCCAACGACGCTTGGGGATCTCAAGTCCCTCAAGATCATGTAAGCAACTGTCTCAAAACTCCGCTCATGTACCAACGATCGAACGTCTGAAACTCTGAACTGAACGTGGTTCTTGGCATCGCAGACGTATCGACCACAATCGCCTGACGGGACCGATCCCCAGGGTGCTGTCTGGACTGCCCAACCTTGTAACCATGTAAGTAAGCCGGTGTTCTCAGATCTCACTCTCTGTCTCTGTTTTTCTTTCACCATTTCTCTACACACTCCGTGTAACAAACACCTGTTCTTGATCCTTTCCCGTCGCAGGGATTTCTCAAGCAACGACTTCTGCGGCACGATCCCGACGACAGGATCGTTCCAGAACGTTCCCCAAACCAGGTAACAAGAGCTATAGCTTCAATTCCTCCATGACAGACACTGCAAACATGTTCAAATGCTCGGCCAGCTCTCCTAACACTAGCAGTGCTTGTGTCGTGTTCCGTTGCTGCAGCTTCTCCAACAACCCGCGACTGAAGCAGGGGCCGGGCGACTACAACGCCAACTGCTAGGCGGCGGCGGCGGCGGCGGCGGCGGTGGCGGCCGTCGGTATGAACAAATAATGGAGCCGTGTGCGTAGTGTGTAGCCATCGAGCGTCGAGCTCGCTTGTACTGTGAGCCTGGCGTGCGCTGGCCGCCGGAGAGATGTTGGGGAATGAAGCAATTGGTCCGACTGCAACTGCAATGGCTTGTCTCGTGTGTGTCTGTCGTTCGTCGCCGTTGCCGGTCACCGTGGCACCGCCTGCCACCCTGCCCTGAGAGAGAGGCGCGCCGCCGTGTGTTACGCGGGTACGAGTACGATCCATCGTCCACCCACGCATGACGATCGGAGCGGCAACTGCCTAAACCAAACACAGTGTCTCTAAACCAAACACAAAACCCACAATGCAATCACAATTTTGATGAATAATTAACACATGGCGTCTAAACAAAACACAGAACCCACAATGCAACCACAACGAAATCTTTAACTCAAAACCTTGACCAATGACCATTCAATATGTTTTCCACTAGAACACGTTACATTAACGATTGCAACCAACTGAACTACTTACATGACTCCACCAAGTACTCTCTCTATATAACGACTTTCTAAACTTTATCTAATACCAACTTTTAAAACTAAGAGGACACTACTGGAAGTGTATCTATCTGCCATCATCTAAACTCGACGAAACCATCTACGGTGACGCTGAAGGAGGTGTAGCAGGCGTCATCGGCGGCTCTGCTGGCATAGGAGGCATTATCGGTGGCACCTGTTGCGCTGTCAAATAAGAACGAACATGAATCACCAGATTAATCTCCTTGCGATGTGAGGAAACATGTATAAAATCTGTGGAAATCTCATACATAATGCGAGCATTGCAGTGTAACTTACAGTTGCACGTGAAGAGCGTTTGGATGGGAAGCACGGTGCCGCAGGCGAGCGGGAGGATGAGCATGCGGATGGGGTCGACGGGCTTGGGCAAGAACTGGTTCATGTCGCCGTTCATGCCGTGGCAGAGGCAGATGGGCGCGTCGCTGATGACGGACTTGAGCCCGTCGCAGCACTCGCCGGGGGCGTCAGCACGGTGATGTTGGTCAGGTAGTCCGCGCACGGCACCATGCCCGCCAGCGGCGTCATGCACTCCGCCGGTGGGGGCGGCGGAGGGGTGGTGGAGAACGTCAAGCTGGCGCCCAGGTTGCCGCCGCCTTGCAGAGGCGGAGACGACGACCCCGGCGGCGGGAGCAGCGGGATCAGTGGCTGCAACAGGCCAAGGATGCCGCCCAGCTGCGGGAAAAGCAGGCCCAGGATGGCGGCCAGCAGGTTTGGAGGTAGACCAGCGGGGATGCCAGGCGCCGGAGGCGTCCGTGGGCGTGCCACGCCGCCGGCTGCTTGGTCGGTCACCTTTTCTGCTGCTTCTTGGCCTGCCGCCGCGGGCTTGGATGCTTGCTGGACCTGGAGCCTCGCCGCTTCCGAGGGATGCAGCACCGCCGCCGCCATGGCGAACGCGAAGAACAGGGCGATGAGCTTGGGCGAAGCCATGTCGAGTTGGAGGCTTGGGAAGCTAGGATGAGGCTATGGCGATTTGCCTGGTTTATGTGTTGGATTGGATGCTTGAGCACGTGGGTTTGGCCTTCAATTTATAGTCTGGATGGATGGCTTCGAGATAACGATTTCAGACATTTCGTGTAACGAGATTGGATTCTTAATCTCCCATCCCTTATTAGTATACTGCTTCTGATCTGATTAATCTGTCTTTCAATCAAAGGAGTTTTGAGTATCTGTCTCTGTTTGTCATGTCTATGAGAGAGGAGAAACGATGAAGCCCGCATAGAGTCCTGCTGATCTTGCGCTTGTAAAAATTGAAATTTTCTTTTAGATAAAGTTGGACGCGATATGGATGGCCGTAGTCGAGATAATCTACTTTCTGATCGGAAGTACGAAGAGTGCACCATCGAGCACCGAAGAGTCCTGAGCTGCTGACTTAGTTTCAGGTTCAGACATTGCAGGTAGTTTCAGGTTCAGACATTGCAGATTGCAATTAGAGTCCGACATTTCTGAGACTGAGAGTCTGGCTGGTGTTCTATCTAAATCGCTGTTGGCGTCGATGGGTAAAAGTTTGCTGTAATGAGATATGACCCGTTTCTTGGACTATCCATTTATCCTGGTGACCTGGACGCCTTCTCTTTTTTTTTGTACAAAGCAGATTGAGTTTCAAAGCTAGTATATATCCCTTTCAGCTACGATACGAACGAGAGATTTCAGAATATCCCATGAAAAACTAATATTCACCTACTGAATTTCCTCCTCTCTCTCTCTCTCTTTTTCCGAATACACCTACTCCTTCCGTCTCAGAATACATGATGTTTTTGTTTTCCGAGAAATAACTATAATTTTTATAAATAATAAATATTATCAATCAATATCATGACTATTATCATCGGGAAGATGTTTGAATTTAGTTTTTTTTAAAAAAAAATTATTTAAAAATATAAATATTGCATGTATTTTCTATAAATCGAGTCAAACTTGTGGCACAAATATTCAAAACGTTATCATTTAGCGATGGAGGGAGGACACTGGAATAAGTGCCCATTTGAAGGGATCCGTAACGGCATGACCCGTAACGGCACGACGGTTTGCATAAGACTATCCGCACTCGTGGTACTCTAAATTCATCCTCTAAAAGGCCTGGTCATCAAGATTCTCTCCTCTATACTCAATTCTCCCGCACCCATCCATCCTCTATATCATCCTCTATCCACTGTAGGGTCCACTTGTCACTTTATCGAAATATATCCATGTGACATCTTATTTTGAAGAATTTATTGAAACGAATTTAATGGTATAATCGGAATTTAGTTTGTGAGTTATAATATTGTTTAGCAAATGAAATAAGTGGGGCCCACCGTTTTACCCTTCCGCCTATGCAAGATTCTCTCCACTGCCTCATGCGTCTGGGCCCTGATCTGTCCCATCTCTCCTGTACCGGACGCCCGGCAAAACGCCACAGACAGCGAATGGCACGCGCAAAGCGTATTGTTTTCAGAATGTCCGGTATCTGCTCCTTTGTTCCTTTTAGCTGATGCCTGATGCTATGCCGGCTCCCGATAGCCTAAATTCCATTGCAATTAGGAGATGTTTGGTCTCATAGGCAGCTTTGATCTTACCCGTCACGTCAGCACTCGTGATTAATATACTGCTTGCCAGGGATAGACTGGGCTGGGCTTTCTCCTAAAAAAAGGACTGGGCTGGGGGACGATAGCACGTGGACGAGCCAACTCAAATCTCCGGCCCATGCAAGGCCGGGGCCTTATCTCTTAGGCCGAGTGTGTAAGCCTGAAGTAAGGTTCAAAGTTTTTTTTTCTTTTCTTTTTTTTTTTTTTACTTAGTAAGGAGTTGATTTGTTGGCTACCAAAAGGTACCATGCCAAATATTTAATAGGCCAAAACTTATAAAAAGATACTATTAAAGATTTAGTAAGCCATAAAAAGTTGGCAAATTTTAGTAGCCAAATAAATACTAATCAAAATCATAGCTTGTTAAATTCTTGCTTAGAAACCAAGATACTTACTTGTATGGCCTCTAAAAAATGCTTTTTTCTTTTGTAGTATTTTTTTTTCCTATGGGCTTGGGCTTCAAACGAAAATCCATTTCTTCTATAGCCTTCCATTCAGTTCAGGCTACTAATAGTGTTAGATTTGAGGGAAAATAACTATTTTACCTTTTGGTAGAAAAATATGTAAAGTTTAGTTTGTCTAACTTTGAAATAAACCCAATAACCTATTACTCTCTATGTCCTTAAATACTGCAATTTTTAGATTTGTCTTAAGTTAAAAATTTTTAAATTTTAACCAAATTTTTAGAAAAAATATTAAAATGTATGGTACCAAATTAGTACCATTAAATTTATCATATAATATATTTTTATAAGATACTTATTTTATATCATAGATATTGATATTTTTTATAAAATTAGTCAACGTTAAAAACAGTTTAACTAGCGCGGATTCTAGGAGTTACATTATTCGAGAGATAGTACTATGCGTATCGTCCCAGCCTCCCAAGATTCGTTGCACTTTCGGCGACGGCGTCCACGCTCTCGGCCAGTGGGACGGAATAAAATCGAGGTATGGCGAAGTTTATCAACACGAACAAATGAACGAGGCCACGAGGGGCCCTTTGCTAATGCTCTACCTTTCAGACGAAAATCAAACTATTCTTTTTGGGGAACACGAATAATCAAAGTATTGAGGCTAAGGAAAAAATAATGAAATAAATGAATAAGCAGCCAAGCAACAATCACGAAACTGCTCTTACCTTGCTCGATCGAAGAACCGTCTGCACGCATGGCCGATCACCAATGCCTGCACAAAAAAAAGGACGCGACCAGTGTGCCATTCATCGACCGTCGGTGATGCCCGCCGGAAGAACCGTCAGGCTCACAGCATGCCTCTAAACTTTGGTGCTGATGCACCACGCGCCATTCATCGACAGCATGGTGAGCAGCAGTGGCACGTTCGGATTGCTTGTGCGAGGCTGGGGACGGCGGCAGCGTCTGTTTATCTGTTCCAACGGCGGGGAAGACGAACGGGCGAACGGGCAGAGGACGGCACTACGGAGCATGGCGTGGCGTTCTAGTCTATGGCAGCCCAAACCACAGTCCACAGCCCACGTACAAGGCCCAAAGAGCAAAGTAACGCTTCGTGTTTGTCTTGTGACTCTGCTTCAGCGATTCAGCGAGTCCTGCATCCAGCGACCTTGCGTTGAGTTCATGGCTGCCCAGGATGATTGAGGGTGAGGCTCCGTGGTAGATTCAAGGTATGGCGACTAACAGGTCAAAAAAAAAAAAAAAGGTATGGCGACTGCCCTACCGGGCCCTCCGCCCCTGCCCTCGGCAGCCGGCAGGTCTCCCCTCCGGCGCTGCGCTGTGAGGTTTGCCGAGCAACTGCGTATTGCCATGTGCGGGGCCATGCAATGGCGTTGTTTTCTCAGGAGGTGAAAGAAAGGGCCTTGTGCAGCGTCGCCAGCCAATCTCGCGGACCATCAGAAAGATGAGACCGATAGAAAATTCAGCGCAGAACATGGTGCCATTGAATTGAAAATTATTACTACTACTAAATACTGTACTAATAAACGCGTGCTTTTGCAAGGGAAACAACGAACGGGTTTGCTGCCCGGCCGTCGTCGCTGGTCGTGCGTGGTCCATTCCCATTGGGTGGGTGGGAGTCTCTGGCAGCTCTCCTCGGCGCAGCCTCGCAGTCGCAGCCTCGCAGGGCATGGCCTGCCGCAAGCGCCGTGCGTCACGTCCAGGCCAGGTCTGCAGAGGCAGGCAGGCGGTACCACACGGCCACGCGTCGCAGAGGATCGGAGTCGGGCAGAGTGGGTTCAGTCCAGGTCGCCCCCAAACACGGACAGGCACGGCACAGGGGATGATGACCGGACGAGAGATCGAGATAGACGGATATGGATAAGCATGGGCCTACACCAATCTATCCGATCCCTCGCGGGCTCGCCGGCCCGGCTGTCCCCCTCCTTCGGCTTATCGAACAGTCATCATGGATCTCCTTGCTATAATAATTAATATAATTTAATGATTATCCGCACCGTAGCTCATCTCCTTTTGCGCTGGGCTCACCTCGAAGCACGAGGGGCTCGAGTCTCCTCAAATCGGATTTCGGTTGGATTACCGTTTTGCCCTCGCTTTCCCTTCGAGCCAGGGCCCAATACGCGGTAGTGCTCCTCAGGACTTCTTCTCCCTTGCTCTTCAAGTTACCATCATGGATTGTCCTCATGCTTTCATTACCTTTGCGTGCTCGACCGTTCCATTTGGTAATCTTTGGATATACTAGATGCGTCATCACACAAACTTTTACGTATTCTCTGTCCTCACGGTCTATTTAGTTCATGATCATAGCTTGCCACGATTTAAGCTAGTCGTACGCAAATTTTTAGACTTGTTTAGTTTACTGTCGCAACTATAGCATGTACATTCCCTTAACTTCATTTTTCCACATGTTGTATAGGAGTATTTATTTTCTTACTAAATTTTTGCCTCGAGTATGACATTTATTTTTGCTCGTCACAATTCGCTCAAGATTAGAAATGACAAACTTTGTAACGAACCAAATAGTACATTAAATAGCAATATACATTTAAATGCAAATAGCTATTCTAAATGTCCTCTATTTTATTAAATATGGAGATAGAATAAATCATGCATACAACTTACTTGTATTACTATAACACAACTTATATTTTTTTTATAAAGAGTCACCATATCCGTTGGTATTCAGATAATCTTGGAGATAAGAGATTCATGGACAAAACAAAGATTGTCTGGACTTCTTAAGTCTTCACCTAACAAGCTCTCCAATAATGGTCTACACCATCGTGTGTTCTTTGGTTTTTTGCTCCTGTAGATAACGTCGAACTAAATAAAATAGTAAAAAAACATGGAGCTAAGCTCAATACTTAAAATAGTATAGTTTTAAAATTCACACACTCTCTATACATATAAAAAACGTGGCTTCCATTACCATGTTTCCTTTGAAGTTTGAACGATAGCATACTCCCTCCGTTCCTTATTAATCATCGCTTTGGGTATTCGTGCTACAAGTTTAACTTGATTTGTAGAAAATACGTGTAATATTTATATTTTTAAATAAATTTATTGAAAAATTAGATCCAAAGATCTTTCTGATGATACTAATTATGATACTAATCAATGATATTTACTATTTACTAAAATTGCTGGCAATTATTTTTTGAAAAACGCAAGTGACAATTAAAAAAGAACAGAGGGAGTATGTCATATAAGGCCCTCCACAATGTATGGCTTAAGTGATGCCAAAAGAAGAGAGAGACGATCCTAGCGTCACTCCTGCCATTGCAACCAGCGAATCCAGTTTCGAGCGGTGCCAGCAAAACCTGGAGCGGCGCACCTACTTGCGCCGGTGCTTGCTCAGGCTATCCGCACTCATCGTACTCTAAATCCACCCTCTAAAAGGAATATTCTAGTCTGGTCATCGAGATTCTCTCCTCCATATCATTTTCTTTCGCACTCATACATCCTCTATACATTACTCTATATATTTGAGTGGGAGTTGATGTCGTTTTTTTCCTCAACCCGCGCTTCCCTCGGTTCCTCCGCCCGGCATCCCTCTCTCGCGCGAGTAGTACCTTCGCGTGGTGCGAGACGAGATCACACCGCACGGCCCCGCCCCTCTTCCCTTCGGGGCGAGCACGCGGGAGGTCCCGGCGCCGGCGCGCCAAGACGGCGGCCTCCTCTCCCCTCCCTCCGGGCGGCCGCGGCCTCCCTCCCTCCCCCTTCCCCGCCCGGCTACGGGGAGGCGCTGGCTACGGAGCGAGCCCCTCCTCTTCCCTCTTCCTCTCCAGCGAGCGCCCGCGGAGGTCCTAGTGCGGCGGCCTCCCCGCGCCGTTGGCGTCCCGACGAGCTCCGAGCCTGGCGGCCGGGCCAGGCCTCGGCGCGCCAAGTTCCCGTGCCGTTTCCGGTTCCACGGCGTTGGGTTGGCGGCGAAGCGCGGCAGGCGCTTGGCGAGTAACGGCGGCGCTGAAGCGCCGGCGGAGCCATGGCGGCGCGGGCGGCAAGGCCAAGCAACGGCGCTGCAGCGGCGAGCCATGGCCATGGCGACGTGGCGGGCCATGCGCTGCGAGGCGCAGTGCGACGGCGAGCTGGCTCCGGCGGCGCAGGAACTCCCTCGCGCGGCCGCGTCCGGCGGCTTCGCTGTGAGAAAAGGAGAGCGGGGGAGAGGAGTGAGTGATAGACTAGAGAGCAAGAGGAAGGCGTGTGCATCGTTTTTTATTTCGCTTTTATAGTACTACGTGGGTCCCATAAAACAATCATGGCATCGGTTCTTGTATATGCAGAACACTGTGGTTATGTAGGATTTGATTCCCTTTTTTTGATGTGGCATTCCATTTATTTCAGGCATTGCTCCACATTGTGGAAGGCCTAACAGTCTTAGCATCGACTTTCCAATCCATATCAACATGTTTGCTCGGTCACCATCCAAGAACATATCCATCTAGAAAAAACCGTCCAAAATGTTGACTTCCTACACCCCTGCACAGATAATCCACTCCGCGATAACCCACAGAATATGCCGACCTAATCCGAGACCAGACTACCAGGGGCACCGTGGTAATTCTACTGTAAAAACCCACGACGCATGCATGCACGGACGCACCTCAACGGTCGAGACGCCCCCGATCCGACGGCGGAGAAAATTCGAGAGATAATTCCGGAAAACACGCGTGAGCCGGCGTGCAGGTCACGTGACTCGCCACGTCCCCTATATTTCGTCCCCTCTCCTTCCGCTTCCGGCGGACCGGACGGGGGCTGCAGCTGCGCGCGCCATCCCTGTCAGCTCCGGCCTCCGGGCGCCCGGTGGGCTCGCCGCCGCAAATCAACCCAGACCCCGTGGCATTCTCGCGTGGGGCTGTAGTCTTAGCCTCACGCCCCCACGCCTGCTAGTCGCTTGCTTCGCCGTAACGCCTGCTTAGTTGGGGCGGTGTTCGAGAGGTGGTTGTGGAGGAGTACTAGTGTACTACTCTCCCCGCCTCGAGGGTTTGACTGGTGGAAGCGGGAGCGGGGAGTACCTGCGGAGGCGCGGCGATCCGGGCGGGCGGGCATGGGGAACGCGAGCGCCAAGGAGGGGGAGAACGGCCACATGGCGGCGCCACCGGAGCTGGCGGCTCCCAACGGCGGCGGAAGCAGCAGCTTGGGCTCGGCGGGAGGCGCCGCCGCGCCACCGCCGCCCTTGTCGCCGCCAGACGCCGTGATGCTGGAGCGTCCACCGCCCGTGCCCTATCTCTTCGCGCCGCAGGTGAGGATTTTTATATTACCCGAAAATGCAACAAAACGATGACAGAGATATAACTTTGGGTGTTGTTGGTGATGCCTAGTTCAATCTTGCCTTCGTTTCCATTACCCATGCTCGGATTGTTTCGTGCTCCTCCTTGGCGATCAAATTTTGTTTAGCTATGGGATTGCTTGAGTGCTGACTGATCCCTTTTGTGCTGAATGCCTTTTGTGCTGGTCATTTCTGTCTGCTTAAAACTTCAAACTGTAGCCGTAGGAGCAACGCATGGCACAAACTGTAGCTTATAGATCTAATAAACTGCAGGCTATACACCGTTCTGATATTCCCAAAGAGTGTTATTCTTGTTCATGATGTTGCTGTAGCTCACCAGTTGTACTAGTGCACCATGAAAAAATAATTGAAAAAAAAAAAAAAAGAATTAGGCATTGCAGCTGAAGCCCACAGGTAAAAAAACAAGTTGATTGATTTAGGCATTTGGCTGCACCTTGATTTTGCAGATGGATTTGATAGTTCTGAATCTTGAATTGGGTTCGTTGTAGTGGACAAGTTGGCCCTACTTTCTCATATCATATTCGCCTGCACCTTTTTCCTTAAACATTTGGTTAGATATTATATTTAGCTGCCGGGCACACAAACTACTAGGTGATTCAAGTAGTGTTGCTTGTATAATTTTGTCTTCCTTGGTGATCTCACACTATATATGTTGCGACAAAATCTTTACAGCCTGATCTTGCCTCGAGGGCATTGTTCTCCTTGAAAACATACTCAGTGCTAAAAGTTCGCCAGCATTTGATGCACATGGTGAATGAATTGCTTGGTTCTTCCATGGTCCCGGTTGAAGAAACTGATGTTAGGTACCATGCTTTAGAAATGTGATGATGGTACAAACAGTCCTTGGGGAATCTTGTGATTGGCCACAAGTACACTTCATTCAGTTCCGCTTAAATGTAACCACTAGTTAGACGTGCAATATATTCATGTAGATAAATGGATGCCTGTTGGATCATGTAGGCCACTTTTTTTTTTCTTCTTCTTCTTTCTTTTTGCTTACATAGATATTGTAGATTTCCCATAAAGCAGTTGACAACATGTCTTAAACAAGGAGATTTAATCTTTCCACAGTTCATAGTCCTAACAACTGTGCTGCCATACCTTTTCTGCTCTTTATGTTTTTAGTAACAAACTATATAGAAGCCAGCTAACATATGTAAAGTTTTTCACCAGAGTCATCTTAATATCATGTTTAGTTTTTCCTTCACCGTTGGACATAGACAACCATAGTCTTACACAGGTAAACCATGTGACCTTCTCGCAAGTTCCATCTTGGCCTATGGAATTTTTTATACATTATTAATCCTTCACTTCTAAAGGGAATGACCATTTCAGATCCTATAACACTGGGAAATACAGGGTCATGCTATGCATTGCTCTGAAATCTTCATAGGAGCATTATTACCTCTAACTAAGCATATTTTTATGTTGCTTAACTCATTTTCAGTTGGAACATGTCACATGTATTTGCATTGTTGCTGCTCCTGTTCTTACTGACATGTAACTGCTCCTTGCAGGTTCCAGTGACTCCACTGCACAGACCTAGTGAGTTTTCTCCTGTTTTCAACCATTCACCGACAAATGGCACCGGCGATTCCACCAACCACCACTCCCAAGAGAAGGGGATTCCAACTTTGATTACATGGAGTCAAGGAGGAAATGAGGTGTTCCTGGAAGGATCATGGGATAACTGGACATCTAGGTACATGATTTTTCCACTAAAAAAATAGAATTTATATCTTCAGACACCTTATTTTCATCCCATTCTGAGTATTAACTTCATAAACTTGGCGTGTACTCTCAGGAGGGCATTAGAGAGGTCTGGCAAAGATCACGCCATCTTGTTGGTTCTACCATCCGGTGTCTATCATTACCGGATTATTGTAGATGGAGATCTGAGATACATCCCTGAACTACCTCATGCAACTGACGAAAGGGGGCAAGTGGCCAACCTCCTCAATGTCCATGTCAGTAAGAATGCTATATTTCTGTTTCAGCATTCAAACTTGTGAAAATTAAAACAGCAAAGAGCCAAAGACAAGCAAATTACAAGGGTACTTTGCTCTAAGCCATTTGAAAGTTCTCTGTAGTTCTGGTTCCCATGTCATCTGAAAAGATACTTTCCTTTTGACAGGATTACGTTCCGGAAAGCCTTGACAGAGTAGCTGAGTTTGAGGCACCCCCATCTCCCGAACACAGTTACGACCTGCAGTACCCGGGTGAGGAGGAATTTGCCAAGGAGCCGCCCACCCTCCCACCCCAGCTTCTCATGTCTGTCCTTGGGGACACTGATAACACTGACAATGAAGCTTCAAAGCCACAGCACGTCGTCCTCAACCATCTGTTTATTGAGAAAGGGTGGGGATCACAGTCGCTGCTCGCCCTTGGCGTCACCCATCGGTTTGAATCCAAGTATGTGAGCTTTGTGCTCTACAAACCGCTGAAGAGGTGATGGTACTGTGAGTGGAAGAAGACCATGATGGTGGCTAGGGACCGAGGGAGGTGAATAATGTGTGTAGCTGACGTTGTAGCCTTTGTATAGAAGGGAAATGCAGGAGCTCCTAACTGATCCTTGTATTTTTCTTTCACTTTCGAAGAAAGTAATATAGTAAATTAGTTCTTGTGCCTGATCTATTTGCGCAAAGAAAAAGGCAGGACCATGCATGCTTCGTGCAAATCTGAATGTTTGTGTGGTCTGAAATTGTTTGTCATGCATGGAATGGGTGCAGATACCTGGTCTTTGTTCTGTGATGTGTACACACCGAGAAAAAGGAAAAATGACGACACCAGCAAATCAGTTAGCAACTCTTGGATAAAGCTGATGTGCCGATTTGATGGAGGCGTAGTTAACCAGGACAGGTAAAAGAAAATGATGGATGCCCGTGATGTTGATGTTCACCATATAAGGAGATAACGTCGTGCGATCACGAGCTGCCTGGATTTGTCAAAAAGCTCAACAGCGACAGTGGGACAGAGAAGTGTGATCCCACCTGATCTTCTGAAACCAACAGAAATTAAAACCTCCTTGTCAATACCTGTGGATCTAGATGTCAGTACCTGCTTGTCCTGAGCTTTGGATTAGGTGCTCCATTAACGAAGCAGTTTTTTTTCTTTTTCGGGAAAAAAAATCTTTTACTTGCATATATTTTTAAAAAAAAAAGAAAAAGGAGTACTTTATGGTTTCTTGTTGGACGGGCCTGGGCCTGGTAATAATAAGACCTAATAATAATAACAAAATCTTGGTTTAGGCCTTTCTTACCCATCCGAAGACTTTCTCGGCCCGGCCCGACGCCAATGAATCAGCGGGTCAGTCCGGAGACCGTAGGATGAATACATATTCGTATCGTAGCTGAATGGAATAGCTTTAAACCTCAATCTGCTTTGTAGTACAAGGCAGAAAAAGAAAAGGCATCCAGGATATAAATGGATAATCCAAGAAACAAGTTCCCCATATCTAATTACAGAAAACTTCAAATTTTACCTATCCACGCCAACAGGGATTTGGATGGAACAACAGACTTTCAATTTCAGAAATGTCAGACTCTTACAATCTGCAATATCTGAACCTGAAACTAGTCAATCAGCAGTTCACGATTCCTCGGTGCCCGATGAAGCACTCTTCGTACTTCCGACCAACTCAAGCAGAAAGTAGATTATATGGACTGAGGCCTTCCATATCGCGTCCAACTTTATCTAAAAGAAGATTGCAGGTTTTACGAGTGCAAGATCAGCAGGACTCTGTGCAGGCTTCATCGTTTCTCTTCTCTTACAGACATGACAAATAGAGACCCTCAAACTGCTTGGACTCCTTTGATAGATTGAAGAACAAGTTAATCAGAAGCAGTAATAATAAGGGATGGGAGATCAAGAATCCAATCTCATTACAAAAAACTTCAATTTTTACCTATCGATGCCAACAGGGGTTTAGATAGAACACCAGCCAGGCTCTCAAATTTCAGAAATGCCGGACTCTTGCAAATTGCAATCTGCATTATCTGAACCTGAAACTTTTTTGTTTTTTTTTTTTTTTTTTTTTTTTTTTTTAAGTCAGTCAGGAGTTTAGGACTCCTCGGTGCTCGATGATGCACTCTTCCTTCTTCCGATCAACTCCTGCAGAAAGTAGATTATCTGGATTACGCTTCGGCCATCCATATCGCGTCCAACTTTATCTAAAAAGAAGATTGCAATTTTTACGAGTGCAAGATCAGCAGGGCTCTCTGCAGGCTTCATCGTTTCTCTTCTCTTACAGACTTGACAAACAGAGACAGAAACTCCGTGGACTCCTTTGATTGAAGGACAAATTAATCAGATCAGAAGCAGTAGTAATAACAGATGAGAGATTATAAGAATCCAATCTCGTTACACGAAATGTCTGAATTCTTTATCTCGACGCCATCCATCCAGACTATAAATTGGAGGGCAAACCCACATGATCATGCATCCAATCCAATCCAACACATAAACCAGGCAAAAATCGCCATAGCATCGTCCTAGCTAGTTCCCAAGCCATGGCTTCGCCCAAGCTCATCGCCCTGTTCTTCGCCTTCGCCGTGGCGGCGGCGGCGCTGCATCCCTCGGAAGCGGCGAGGCTCCAAGTCCAGCAAGCATCCAAGCCCGCGGCCGGAGGACAAGAAGCAGCAGAGAAGGTGGCCGACCAAGCAGCCGGCGGCGTGGCACGCCCATTGCCACCTCCGGCTGGCATCCCCGCTGGCCTGCCTCCAAACCTACTGGCCGCCATCCTGGGCCTGCTTTTCCCGCAGCTGGGCGGCATCCTCGGCCTGTTGCAGCCGCTGATCCCGCTCCTCCCGCCGCCGGGGTCGACGTCTCCGCCTCTCCAGGGCGCCGGCAACCTGGGCGCCAGCTTGACGTTCTCCACCACCCCTCCGCCGCCCCCACCGGCGGAGTGCATGACGCCGCTGGCGGGGATGGTGCCGTGCGCGGACTACCTGACCAACATCACCGTGCTGACGCCCCCCGGCGAGTGCTGCGACGGGCTCAAGTCCGTCATCAGCGACGCGCCCATCTGCCTGTGCCACGGCATGAACGGCGACATGAACCAGTTCTTGCCCAAGCCCGTCGACCCCATCCGCATGCTCATCCTCCCGCTCGCCTGCGGCACCGTGCTGCCCATCCAAACGCTCTTCGCGTGCAACTGTAAGTAACAATTACAATGCTCGCATCGCATTATTTATGAGATTTCCACAGATTTTATATATGATTCGTCACATGGCAAGGAGATTAATCTGGTGATGCATGTTCGTTCATATTTGACAGCGCAACAGGTGCCGCCGATAATGCCTCCTACGCCAGCAGAGACGCCTGCTACACCTCCTTCAGCGTCACCGTAGATGCTTCGTCGAGTTTAGATGCTGGTAGATAGATATACACTTCCAGTATTGTCTTCTTAGTTTTAAGATGGTAGTATTAGATATGAGATAGATATAGTTCAGAAAGTCGTTATAGAGAGTATATGGTGGAGTACTAAGTAGTTCAGTTGCTTGCAATGGTCAAGGTTTTACCTTAAGCTGAATGCTCTGAAGTCTGAAGTCTGAAGTCTGAAGTTATCATAGTAAATAGTGTTTTCTTCCCTTTTCTCGAAAGATTTTAAGCAGTCCGTTCTCGTTATTAGATCGTAAGTAAGCTTGCGTCAACTAGTTTGCTGGAACAATGGATAGTACAAGCTGAACCTCTGTTCTTAGCTCCCATTATACTACTAATTAGGAGTATTATTAAATATAGACTAGTTATAAAACTAATTATATAGAGGCTTGTAAGACAATCTATTAAGCCTAAATAGTCTACAATTTGATGATGTGGTGCCACACTAAACATATGTTAATTGTGGATGGATTAGCGTCAATATATTTGTCTCGTGGACCATATATATAATTAGTTTTGTAATAAATAACATATATTTAGTTCTCCTGACTAATCTCCCGATATCCGATGCAACACGGACTAAACGAGTCCCTAAACCAAATGCAAAAGGCGCGGCCCCTCCAGCAGACTCGCCAGGCAACACGCGCCATCACAGGCAAATCACGATGTTAAAAATAGCCGTAAAATATTGCCATTGGAGTATAGCTGCTCTAGTATGTTCACTGCAGTATCGAAGTTCAAATAAAGACATTCTGCAGTATCCAAGTTCAAATAGAGACATTGCAAAATTAAGGTCCATTACAAATATTATTTCAAATTAGAGACAATAAAATTGATTAATATCTGCTAATCGAACCCTTGTGTGGGACACTGTCATTGGAGTACCTATTTTAGTATATTCACTGCAGTATAAAACTTCAAGCAAAAGGGATTCTAGCCTAATCGTTAGAGCACCTGAGACACCTGAGTTTAACTTTCCGTGGAAGCAAATTTAAACAGGTCTGCATTAACTAAAAATTAAAAAAAAAATAGGCTGAGGTTGGGGATTTCTAATTATTTGCCACCGTTATCATTGCCCACTCTCCGGATGCCAGAACTTTATCGTGGCTCCTATACAATTACCAGAAAAAGGGACAGCCCTATATTTCTACCACTTTTTTGCTGACGTGTCATGCCAAATCAGCATGCCAGCATGGATCTCAACGGCTCCGTCTTTCTCCGTCTGCTCAACCCAAACAGCACCAACAGCTCTGACAGCTGGAGGACAGCAGGCTGGAGCTCGATGGAGCTAAGACCAAAGTGGTGTAGGAGACCGTGGACGTGGAGGTCATTGTCGCCGACAACGACGCTGGGGTGGAGGTGAAGCAGCAGCAGGTCCCGCCCGAGGCTCTGATCCTGGCGCCCCCCGCCGTGGACGTCTCCGGCTCCACGGTGGTGCACGTCGAGGTCACTACCCCGGACAACGGTGGCGACAATATTGCCACACCGGCTTCAATGCGAAGCAGCCTATCGCCGCCAAGAGAGGCTGTGGCCGGCGCGAGGAGGATTCTCCTACACCCGTGCCGCAGAGTCAGGAGACCCAGGACCCCAACGAGGAGCAGGAGGAGGACGCCAGGAGGAAGAAGAAGCAAAAGCAGCAAGACGAGGAGCAGCAGCCGGAGACTCCGCGGGTGGCGTCGGAGAGGAAAGCAACAGCAAAAAAGATGAAGACGAAGCCGAAGACGAAGCAGCAGCAGCTAGGTGGTGGCGACGACACCGGCAAGAAGCGTAAGGCGCGGCGCCGGCTTGGGCAGGCGAGCTCCGGAGGCGACGCCGGCATGGGCGGCATCGGAGGGTACAAGCGGTACGTGTGGCGCGTGCTGAAGCAGGTGCACCCGGACCTCGGGGTGTCGGGCCACGCCATGCAGGTGCTGGACATGATGATGGCCGACATGTTCGAGTGCCTGGCGGACGAGGCGGCGCGCCTGTCCAAGGCCACGGGCAGGATGACACCCACCTCCCGCGAGGTGCAGAGCGCCGTCAGGCTTGTGCTCCCCGGGGAGCTGGGCAAGCACGCCATCTCGGAGGGCACCAAAGCCGTCTCCAAGTACATGTGCTACGCCTAGGTCGTTAGCTGATGCATGGTTTGTATCCTGCACGGCGATGTCAAGTCCATGAACGTGCTGCTCGGCCCGGCCTATGAGCCGTACCTCGCCGACTTCGGCCTCGCCCACGTCCTGGCCGCCGCGAGCTCCAAGCTCGACACCGGCAAGCAGCCCCGCATCGCACCTGGTGCAGTGGGTGCGGGAGCATTTGCAGGCGAAGCGCGACGCGGTCGAGCTCCTGGACGCGCGGCTTCGGTCTAAGGCGGCCGAGGCGGACGTGCACGAGATGCTCGCCGCACGCGGACTGGGCAGACCTCTCCGCTGTCGCCATTCTGTAGTCTCCATACCGCGCTTGCTGCGTGGTGGCAAATGGCCAGGCAGCGACGGGCCACCCTTTCCATCTCCACCGGCCAGTCGTATGCGCCTACAGGAATCGGTCATGGCCATGTCTCAACGAAGGTGTTCTTTTTGGGAAAAAAAAATCTCATGAGGAAGATGAACAGTATAGGGACAGGGGTAGAAGGAGGTGCTAACTGCTGGACCCCACAAGCAACGACGGGGAGAAAAGGGGAGATGAAGGACGCCGTTGAGTCTGGGCAGACGGAGAAAGACGGAGCCGTCAAGATCCATGCTGGCATGCTGATTTGGCGTGACACATCAGCAAAAATGGTAGAAATATAGGGCTGTCCATGTTTTCGAGTGGTAATTGTGTAGGAGCCACGATAAAGTCGGCATCCGGAGAGTGGGCAATGATAACAGTGGCAAATAATTAGAAATCCCCCGAGGTTGAGGTTTCCTTTGCTGACTTGGGTCCTACTAACTTCGGTCAAAAGTATAAAACTTCAAATGAGAGACATTCTAAAATTAACATCCATTATACAAAAATTGGTTTAAACTAGAGACATTGCAAAATTAAAATTCCATTATAAATATTAGTTAATTGGATCTTTTGGTACAAATAATTTCAATCAGTCGAAACCAAGTGGATATGAAGACGTAATTTAGCTAGTGTACTGGAGTGACAAGTAATATGGATATGGAATTTTTGGAGTGGATTTAGCTAAATATTTACAATGTCTTCTGATGATGCTCTTCACCCATACAAATATATATTTGTTGGCTCTATTCTGCCATGAAATAAAGCAATAAACTTATTTTAAAAAAATACCCACAATATCATGAACGATCTCGTGCTTGTTTACCTAGCTATAACTAAAACATGTAATTTCAGCGTTCAATATTATGTTGGCACTGTTACCAGGTTCAACAACGCTATGCACAATCTGTGGCCCAAAAGAACATATCATTTTTTTTTCATCTACATAGCTCAACCCAATCTATTTTGTGAAGATTGGGTCCACTAAAAAGTGGCTTAGTTAGACATTTTTGTAAGATCCAACTGTGCTAAGCTGATGTGAGAGCTATGGAAACTTCTAAAGTAGTTTTAAGTTGGGACTACCCTAATCCATTTGGCCTTGAGCATCATACCTAACGTCTCTCTTTCCACAGAGTCTCTCTCTCTCTCTCTCTCTCTCTCTCTCTCTCTCTCTCTCCATCCCCCATGTAGTAAATCAATAGATTTTCCTCGGCAAGCCCTTCAGAACAACAACAAGCCATGTCTATGGCAACTTGTCCACAACCCCATCCACAATGACCCATCCGACAAGCCTGTCCATGGCGAGCCGTCCAACAACAAGCCCCTGCTTCACCCTTCACCATTTCCCCCCTCCCCGATCTCTACTCTTAATACAACGAAACGAGAATCGTCCACACACTCCCATCGCCCGCCCAGAAACCAAAGGCATCGCCCAGGCTTCCCGCACTGGATTTCAAAACAACCCCCAACCTCTGTCCCGTCACAACCCACCACGACTTCCTCGCGCCATCCGGCCGCTGCCCTCCCCCACTTGTGACTTCCTGCGCCGCCGGCCCAGCGCCCTCCCATCGGGACTCCGTCGCGCTTGGGCTTGGGCGTCGCCCTCCCGCGCGCCCGAGGCGATTCCCTCCCGTCGGCGCGCCGGAGATGTGCGGCCGCCCGCCCCTGAAGCTGCGACTCCAGCGGTGATGCGCCTTGATAAGCCGTCGCTTAAACCGCCACAGCTCGCCGCCGGGCGCCCGCCTGCGAAACGCCCGGCCGCCGCTCGATACCACCCATGGGCCCATTGGCGGCCGGGTGTCGCGGCGACACCCCCCATTCAGTCCGGCCTCCGTGACATCACCTAGCCGCACGCATCTTGGTCGCCGCCCCATCCTCAATCCGCAACACCTCGCCTAACCGGCCGCCGCATAGCCCGCCCGACTTCCTACATCCCGCGCCCAGCCGTGAGTCCGCTTGTCGTCCGCATCGTCCTCCCCAATCAGCAGTTGCGGGCTCCATCCACAACACATCTCTGCGTATGCCGCAGCCCAGCACCTGTCTGTAATATCAGCATCTACCACCTCATCGGCTGCAGTCCATGTCCCCTCCTAGGTGCCTGGTGGAGAGGGAGGCGGTCCGAGATGCTGTAGAGGAGAGGGGAGGTGGACTGCCATCGCACACCATTGTGGAGGTTGGTGTTCGACAGCAGCGCCAATCGAGGACAAGAGCCCTTTGAGGTATAGAAGTGACTAATGTTTAAATCTGAATTATTTGGCAGCAACTAGATGGTATAGCAGCTTGCCATTCCTTCTGTGTGTTCTGATTACAATCGACAGCAGTAGAAGAAGGATAGCAGTTCTTGAGGTAGTCCTTTTGGGTCCATTAGTTGTGTATATGTGTTGTTGCAGTAGCAAAATTGCGTGCTTCTCCGATTTAGGATGCTTAACTTGTCGCTACTACTGTCTGCCTGCAATTTAGAGCAACCATTCT